>JGVQ01000298.1:0-258744 GCA_001007845.1 Nigrograna mackinnonii | reverse complement strand
GCTAATAAGTACTAGAGAGAGCCTAATTTTAATATAGGAGACTAGGTATATATTATAGGTAAAGATCTTTATATAGAATAACTAAGCGTAAAGCTTAGCTAGTAGATGTATAGACTTTATCCTATTATTAATAAGAAAAGATACTCTTACTAAGTAGAGCTATCTCTAAGACTTAAGGTATACCTAGTACTATACGTAGATTAGATACGTAAGGCTACTATAGATCTTCTCTTAAGTTAAATCTAACTACTAGAGCTACTAGAGAAAGTAGATAGCTACTTAGAGTAGCCTATATAGGAAATCTTTAATAGTAAGCTTATATATAGTAAGCTTTAATATAGAGCATAGTAGGTAAATTATAACCTAGATCTAATATATTACCTAGCTAGTGACTTTATAAACGCTCTAGAACTAGTTAATAGCTATTATAAAGTATATCTAAGTAAACTAGAGCTTCTAAAATAGCTATAGTAATAGCTAGAAGTAGTAAAAGAGGATAAATACTTAGAAATAACTAGAGAGGATAATTTACTAGCCTTAGGTCTAGAAACATAAGCGCGTAAGACTTAGAGTAAGGCTAAGAAGAAATAGAAGGCTAGCGCTATACTAGAATAGGAAATTATATACTAAGAAATCTATTTAGGCGTTTAATTAAAGCTTAGAGATAAGCCTACTTTAGAGAGAGAGGTAATATAAAGGCCTCTCTTTAAGATAACCTAGAGCCTTAGAGTACTAGTATAACTTTAGAAGCGGATTAGAGTTATATTCCTCTAGTTACGTAATACTAGGTTATATAACCTAGATTATATAGCTATTACTATAGCTCTACGTAGTATAGAGCCTAAGAGAACCTTAGGCTTAGAGTAGGAGAACTATTATCCTACTCTACTATAGATAGGGCGGCTAAGAGGCTACTCTTACTTACTACTTTAATATATTTATTAACACCTACTACTTAGTTAATATTATATAACTAGCCTATTATAACTCTTATATATTAGTGCTAGTAGTTAGGAAGATATTAATATCTTTAGAAAGTAACGTAGCTATTATACTTTCTTTAATCTATAATTAATTAGTATATTATATAAAAATATAAAAGACTATAAAAGAGCTTATATTAATATAAATACTCTAGAAGAACGTATAATTAGTATCTTAGCTAGTTAGTAGCGTTAAGTAGATCTTCTTAAGAGAGCTAGGAGTAATAATAAGCTACCTAAAATAAGTAAGTTAACTACTAGTAGTAAGAGTAGTAGGAGTGAGAGCTATTATAATTATATAAAATAGATTAAATTAGATTAGATTAGATTTAGATTAGATTTAGATTTAGATTTAAATCTATACTAAAGTTAGTACTATATAGATATAAGAATAGGCTTAAATAGTAGAAATAGAGTAAAAGAAAAGCGTAATTATATACTATAAAGAGAGGACTAATAGGTTAAAAAAGAGAGAGTTAAGAATAAGTACTAGGCCTAGCTTTATACCTAATTAGCTACTACTTAGCGCTTATTATATAACTCACCTAGTAGTTACTACTTTCTAGCCTTATAATATAACGCCTTTATATAAACTTATTAAGAACTATAAAGTATAAGGAGATTAAGTAATCTTATATAGACCTAGCTAGTATAAATAGCTAATTAAGCTAACTAAGAGTTACTAGATTATAACTTACTACTACCTACTTTATAATACCTAATAGCACGCTTTCTAGTAGCTCTATAATAGAGTATACTATACTAGAAGAAAGGCTATACTATATAATACTAGCTATTTCTACTACCTATAAGTTCCTCTTATTTATAGATTAACTATTTACACCTCTAAGTAGATAGGTAGTATAGTAAGGTAGAGAATAGGYRRRGAGATAGGAATTAACGTACGTAGGATTAACGTACGTAATTAGATCTATACTATAGGATAGGGAGACACTATACGTAGGTAGGTATTAACTAAAAAGAAAGAATTACTAGTGTCTATACGTAGTAGTTTAGTTGATACTAGATATCACATGACTTCTCATGTGACTACGCACGGTGCCGTGTTTCAGCATTGATAGTTACCCCTTTCCTCTATAGATAGGATAGAACAAGCAATCAATCAATTACCTATCAAAAGATACCCCTCGTACGCAAGTACATAGTGACTAGTCACAAGCTATCGATCGTTCACACGAGAGGTAGTCCATTCAACAGATACTGTATTTGCTTGTCCAAATATTTAAAAGGATCGCGTATTAACGCTATAGTTTAGATGCAGCCTTGTCTGCCAACGCATACTGCAAGCCACAAAGCGGGGCTAGGCGGCAGGACAGAATAGAGGGAGATGAGGCTACTGCATTGACCAAAGCCGGGAAGAATGGAGTCCCCACCCTTTCAACTAATTCACCTATGTTAAAATGGCTTACCAACGCACCAACGATCCAAAAATCATCAATGATGTTGAGCGAAACGAGAGCACCCAAGATACCACAAACAACTATGGTATCGATACGACTATATCGGGTGTAGCTTCGGAACTAGAGACATTCTCTTTATACGCCGTTGTGAAGGAGTTTGACGATCTTATAAATGGAGATGCTATTTACAAGGAAAGGTTCTAGGAGCGAAGATCTTCGCCATAGCTGGATAAGTTCAATAAAGTATATGAAACAGTGCTGCAAAACCCTGATCTCCGACTCTCTATCCCTCGTGAGCATTACGATGGCATGGTATCCGCAGTCGGAGCTCTTCGGGATCTGTGCGAGGAAGATCGCGAAGAACGAACAAGAGAGAAAGAAGAAGAAAATCGTAAGCGACGTGAAAAGATTCTGGATCTGGAAAAGAGTTTTTTAATCACGTCAAGCGAAGATGATGGAGAGGATGTCCCGGAGGATCTGATCCTGTGCTTAATGTGCCGGGAGAGCGGGCACTCGTTTCGCAACTGCACGATTTCCCTCGCATCCAGACATCCGTATACGACGGAGAATGCGTCGTCTATTCCCGCGATACTAGTGAGGGGGAGTGGCATAGATGCCGAGCTAGTGAGGTCTTGGATTTCTCGATGCATGGACCACCACAATGAGACCTGTAGGCCGCTGAGGTCGAATGTTTTGGAGCGGATCCGAGTAATTGACGTGTTGGAACGGAGATTAGTCTCTCACATCGAAGCTGGAAGTCCAGAGTATATAGCATTAAGCTATGTCTGGGGCCCAGACGCGCAACCAGACTTCCCAGGGACATCGAAAATACCACCGTTACCCGCAACTCTTGAGGATGCCGTGAAATTCGTACGCATTCTCGGAACAAGATATATTTGGATTGACTCAATCTGCATCAATCAACAGGATTCCCAGGATAAGGAAGCCCAAGTGCAGATAATGGATGCAATCTATTCTGGAGCTTGGCTGACTGTTGTCGCAATCTCGAGTGATTCTATAAATTCTGGCATGCCGATGGTGGAAGAGTCCAACAAGGGTCCGATTCAAATCCGATGTCACTTTGGAGACGACATCCTTGTCTCAGGGGGGCCCACACTTCGACAGCAGATATTCCAATCATGCTGGGGAACGCGAGCTTGGACATATCAAGAAGCATTGCTGTCTCCAAGGTGTCTGTATATCGCCAACTCGTAAATCTATTTCGAATGCAACTCGGCGAATTCCTGTGGGACAGTGGATGATGCGTCATCTCCGTACCATTCTTTGGACACGGGGCGATATATGGCACGCAAGCGAGCAGGTGCACAAAACTTGAACTTGAACTTCAGAAACCCTTTCATCAAGGTTGAGAGGGAAAGGGATTGGGATAAGTTCGAGGATTGGTGGGATGCTTTGTACACTGAACATGCTGGTCAATACCTCGATCACTATACTCGCCAGTTGAAAGAATACTCGCAGCGGAAAATGACCCGGGATAGTGATTCTCTCAACGCATTTGGTGGAATGTTGAAAAGACTTGAATCGTCCTGGTTCCCACAGGGTTTTTTTCAAGGACTTCCGATTGAACATCTCTCAATGTGCCTTATGTGGGAGCACTCTGGCCAACGAAGAAGGCGTGAGGGTTTTCCATCATGGTCTTGAGTTGGTTGGGAGGGCACATTGGGTCGTGTTCATTGCTCCGACGAAGAGCCACATTTTACACCACCAGCGATGAACGAGTGGCAACAACCCCTTTTCAAAGCCTATCGAGCTGTCAAAGGTCAGCTAGAGTTGATGTTCATATCTTCGAGTACAGAGAACGCTCACAAGACTTGGTGTTATGAAAGCTCAAGTGTAGAAGAAAACCTTGCTGAGATTGCGAGATTACGACAATCCGCCCCAACGGGTTACGACGAAGCGCTTCCTAGATTACGGCAGATGGTGCTCTCGAACCCGAGCTTGACACAGGATGAATTGGATAGTCAAATAGAAGAAACCTTTTCCAACACAGCAGACTGGACGGTCCCGGAAACACTGTCCAGTAACTTCAAGGCCAATAAAGGCTTCCTCGAGCGAAGCCAACTGCCTTACGATCCTTTCTGGGTTTTGGCCCAAACCCCGTGCTTAGATAACGACTTCAACCCAGGCCAATTAAATGAAGGGCAACGCATGAACCACCTTTTCGTGGACTGCCTCACCATCACACTACAGATTGATGCTAAAAAGCCCCGATGGACAAAAATTGTGGGGATCGAATGCAAACTACAATGGTATTCGGAATCGCCCAAGGCTCGATTGTTGAATCCCAATGGCCAAAATGACTTCATTGTAATTGCCAGAAAACCTAGCGTCCTTCAACTCCTGATGGTTGACATGGAAGGAAAAATTGCGACAAGAGTTGCGCCAGTAGCACTCCACATCCCCCCAAAATCAGCAATAGAGAAGCTGCTTCAACATGGAGAACGCATCACCAAGTCGAACTTGATCTGGCATGGATTTGTAACGCCTGAGGGAATTGGTCGAATGGATGGGAAGGCGAATTGGGAGAGCGACGGCTTCCACGGGACCCTGCTCGCGAATGGCGCGTACCCTCGTCGGAGACAATTGATTCTTGTATGATGATATGTCGCGAATGCATATTAAAACTAGAGGCTTTTATGGGGAAATTTAGCTAAAAACAATTCACAATTATGGTAGAGCAGGAGTAAGATTCCCACCCACGATCCGGGACTCTAGAACCCACATCACGCGTACTAGTTCAAATAGAAAATTATGAAATTTTAATGTGTTTTGATTCGAAAAGGCTTCAATGGGTATACGAAGCCTATGCCTTGCTTTCCTAATCCAAGCAAGCTATCCTAGACTATGCACACGAGGCGCTATTTGTTTTTGTGTGTAGGCCTTTGTGTGCTATTCCATGCCATACCTTTGGTTGGCAACCAAAGAAGCGGAGTGAAAAGAAAGTGATTGTTACGCCATGATGTATGCTTATGCCGATACCGATGCTGATGCCGATGATGCTAGGGTATACCCATCCATTGCCATGCCATGCCATGTCCTAGAAAATGCAGATGTGAATGCAAAACAGAAATCCTACCCAGTCCAAGCCAACCGTTTTTCGCCGTGAGAGAGAAGAAGGAAAGAGGGTAAAGGTTTGGAATGGAGGGAAAAGACAGTAGTATACGCCATGTTGATATGCCTGGATACTGTATGCCTGCCGAAGCGCTGACAAGTCGGAGTATGCATATGCATATACATCGCATATATATGTGCCTAAGAGCTCAATGGCCCGCCACTGAGGAAAACAGAATTTTAGTCTTGATGTCTTGTACTAGAACAGAAACATAACAGAACAATGCAAAAAGGGGAAACGAGAGACAAATGTAAATACAAGAATTACAATATAACTTTGCAACAAAATGGGATACTCAGACTAGACTGAGATCGATTTAGTTGCGAATGAACCTACCCCTAAACCTGCCCTTGGCAATGTGGGATGCGGCCGCATGCTGAGTCGGCTCGGCGCGCTCCGTGATGTGTTGTGTGACTTGTGCCGTGACGGTGACGGTCTCGATCTCGGTGACGGTGACGACGTTGTCGTTGCCTGGGGCGGAAGTCGGGGCTTCGGGACGCTGGGTGACGGCCGGGGCGGACGGGTTGGCGATCCTGCTGGTGATGAAGCCGGATTGAGAGGCTGCTGGGGGAGCAGGAGCGCCGCCGGTTGCGGTTGGCTCAGATGAGAAGACGGGACCCATTTCGTTTGCGATTGGGTCAGTGATGATGGCGGTGCGTGAGGCGAATTGCTCGACGGCGACGGACATGGCGTCTTGTTGTGGGCCAAGCGCGAACTTGTTCTCGACGTCCTGGGCAAAGTTGTCGACTACATCAACATCGATGCAGGTTGTGTAGTACTCATCCTTGCCTTCGGGGAGACCGGGGTCAACACCGGCTTTGGTGTTCCATTGCCAGACCCAATAGATGGTGTAGGGTTTGCCGGTCTCGGCGTCCTTTGGAACAGCAGCGTTGGTCTCGCAGAAGAGTGGGAAGTTACCCGGGCCATCGGAGACTTGACCCATGGCGAAGTTGGGGTCTGATTGTTGGCGCTCCAGGGAGAGAGGAGAAGCATTCTTCTCGTAGCAACGGCCGTCATCGAAGTCATTCATGGCAAGAAGAACTCCTCGCTTGTCGCCGCCAGCGCCATCCTCAGTCCAGCGCAGAACATCGACGAGCTTCTCATCCTCCTTGGGCTCGGTGGTGCCGTAGACAAAGACAGTGCCGCCGTTCTCTGGCTTGCCGAGTTGGTTCTCTGGAAGACTGACATGTCCATTCTCCATATAGCGCATAGACATGAAGCCGCCAGGAACAGCTTGAAGACGGGGATATTGATCCGAAGACTGCTCCTGCTTGCGCTGAGCCGGGTGGCACAGCGTGGTGGATTCGGAGATGTATGGACCGCCGGTGACATTGTCGGAGCGCGGCAACTCCCAGTTCATGGAGTCGCCGTTGAAGCCGGCGTCAGTCTTGGAGACCATACCGCGCGGATATCCGTACTCGCCGACGAATTCACCTTTATCATTGACGTTGCGAATCTGTTCGATCCAGGTATGACCAACGACCACTGGAGCCGCGGCCAGGGCCAAGAAGGCGTGGCGAATCGTGAACTGCATCATGGGGGGTGAATGTGTGTTTGTTGTTGTTTTTTGTGGATGGAGAAACGAATACAGTGGAGCTTGGCCTGCCAAGTGTAATGGCGGTTGTAGAAAAGAAGGTTATAAATGGGAATGGGAAAATAGAAGTTGCAGTATACAAGTTGTATGCTTTGGGTTGCGCGTTGAGGGGTGATTGGGAAGAAGAAGTTTAGAAGGGAAGAAATTGTAGAGAGGAGACTTGAATATAGACCAGTGACTTTTTACGGCCGTGGGTCTTGGCACCAGCGCCAGTGAACGAAGGCAGACACAATGTCGTAGTGTGCGCAGCCAATTTTACCTTCACCTGGAAGAGAGCAAAGCCATTGTACGGGGGACACACAATAGCAGGATAATGAACAGCGGGGGTAACCGGTACCTCTGTGTTGCCCGCAACGAAAACGCGCACGCGCACAAAGGAAAAAGAACAAACAGAGGAAACGTGGAGGTTGAAGGTGAAGGTGATCGCCACGCTCATGTTTGCTGGGGGAGGGCAGAGCATTTATCATGCGGATGAATAGAGCAGAGGACAAACGCCAGAGGGCGGCGATATTCTTCACAGCAGATGGAGCAAAGTGACGAGAGCCAATCAAGAATGGGGAGCCCGAGGCACCGAAACCGAGACGCCACCACGCAGCAATGCATTTAAGCTTCTTGAGCCTGATGTGTGGTTGTTCGATCTGCGTTTCAAAGTGGGCCTTCCCTGTAGCCGCCGCACCCACCTTTACTTACTTACCACCCGCATTCTACCTAATACTCCTACGCCCAGATCGTGTCGTTGCGCCATCCGCCTTGCAGGGAAATACTCACTGGCCTTGGTGGTGGACTACGTTCGTAGAGCGAGCATACCGTTCAAGTCGCCCATCTGCGCGTTGGGGTAGAGAGTGAATCCCACCGTCTGAGACGACGACGACGACGACGACGACGACGACGACAACATGTCAAGTTGGACATCATAGCAAACTTGGCGACTCTCTTCTCCCGACAAGATCATCAGGGCCCGCTCTCAAGAGACCTACTAGGCGTCGGGATCGCTTGCGTAGTAGCCGTTGTTAGGCTATCATTCAAAGAAACTCGTGGCATTCCAACTAACTCCACAAAAAGCAAGAAGAGGAAACAGAACAAAGAAGCGCGCAGCGAGATTGACGCGTCGCAAGAGGCGCAACTGGACGATCAGACACAGTCATTGATGTATCAGAGGCGTGAGGAGAGACTGGTGGGGAGGTAGGACGACAGGTGATTGTGAGTTGTGTCGGCGCCTGGAGAGAGAGTGAAGAGGTTGGGAGGAGTGGAGGTCGAGGACTGCTGGCCCTAGCGTGGCGTTTCAGATCTGTGCGCTGCGTGGAGCGGCTAAGGCTGCCCTTTGCTCTCCATTCTCCTCCTTCGCTGCTTGCTGGCTTTCCCCGCCATTCCTCAACGGGGCGGCGAACCATCCATCATGTAATGTACGAGTAGGTATGTGCGTTGTGCGTTGTGCGTGGTGCGTGGTGCGTGAGCGTGTCCGTGTCAATGCATCGCATCCCACCATCCAACCTGTACTGCGACCCAGGAATCTGGCCAGGGCAGAGCCGTGCAGCCGATCCGGATGTCCACATTCCCATTAGCATGAACATATACCCTTCCCACCGTGTAGCAGCATCTGTAAAGGACAAACCACCCCAAGACCTCCTTTTACTTGCTTGCCACATGCACACTCCCTTCAGAAATTCCCTCCAAGATTTCAATCTCGCAATCGCCCTCCTTGAGCGTGGAGTGATTGACCGACCACGTACGCGCAACGCAACCCAAACAGAAGGAATGCGAAAGCAAACCCACCCGCCTCAACATCCCATCTGCACCACCAAACGACAGGCGAATACGCACCGTTGCGGCGCCTCGCCCAGCACGTTTCGACATCGCCCCACAAGGCCACAAGGTCGCAAGGTCGCAAGCAAAAGAAGCACGACGAAAAGCAGTCTTCCCTTCCACCACCCACACTTTCACCCATACACTCAAACTCACACCCGCGAACCCATGTCGCTCCTAGCGTAGCCTCGCGTTTCATCCTCTCGGGGCGACTAGACTAGGATTGGCGCCCGCGCGAAAAGAAGTACATAGTACCACGCGACAGCGACTTGATTGGTGCGCATTGCTTTCTCTTCCATCTCCCTAGTTCCCTGTTAAATCCAACCATGGTAGCTATCTGGTGTACAAGTTACTTGATCCTCTCTTCTCCCTTGCTTGCTTTTCGTCTTCTTTTAAATTAAGCAGGATTGGAGATCGGGAGACTGGCGTTAAGCGGATTGCACTCCGGAGGACGGTTGTTGGGTAGCCAATGGGTACGTACGTGCCCTACTCTAACAATCTGAACGTATCGGATCCTTTGCGATCCACGTTGTTCCTGCGACATAGATGTCCAATTCTCCACACTTTTGTTTGTCCCGCATTGTTTCGCTTCGATTCGGTGCGGTTCGAAAGGATTAATTAGTTACCTATCTGCGAACCTACCTACGAACAACTCGCGAGATCTTCATATCCCGACAAGCAAGCGCTCAGCAACGTGTATTTCGCGTGGGCGAATGGAATGATTATCGTGGCGGCAATTGAGTGAGCGTGTACTTCACACATGTATGTACCTACGTATATTCATGGCTAACGTACGGAGTACGCATCTGCCGTGCGATTTACTGAGACCACAGATCCGTGGTTCCGAAATCGGCAGATACATACATCTGTACAAATGTGCTGGTTCGATGTTGGTGCTAGATGTAGCAGAAGAGATGATGGAAGGTATCCTGCATATGATGGAACCTGCAGGTCTAGCCTCGTCTCGCCTCGCGTCGCCTCGCTTAGACAAGACTTCCAGACGCCGGACCAGATTTACCCCTGTTCCTGTTCCTGAGGAACGGACGAGACGGGGTGATTTTATCATCGGGTGTGGTTGGGTAGGGAGTGGTGTGGTAGGTAGGTGATGAGTGGCGATGTGATGTGACTCGGAAGAATTGCATCTAAAATCCCAGGTCCAGTTCACGTTTTGTTATCTAGCCTAAGATTGTAAAAATCCATCTTTCCTCTCTCCCTTGATCCCTCATTGAACCACGGATACATACCCTACATATTTTGAACCCCCTTCCCATCGACTAAAACCCGCCGTTTCACCCCTCTTCCATTCCCCGTGTTTACAATCCACTCTTCTCTTATCCCCAACTACTCACAACATCCTGTCTGCATGACTTGTCCCGACCCTTCTAAGCCTTTCCCTAGAATGCCCAAACCTCACCCCCGCATCACACATTCAAACCCCATATCTATACAAAGACAATTATTTCACACAGACTCCACATGCATCGCTACGAATGTACAGAAGCGCTGCGATAAGTAAGATTAACATTGACTTGGGAGTAACTATTTGGGGTAGAAGGTAGGTGTCTAATTGAGTTGAGGCTAGCTTCGTAGTTAGATGTTTAGGAGTAAGATTGGTGTTGAATTGAAGACTGCTTTAGGTGAGGTAGCGGGAGCTAAGTCATACAGCATCGTGCTGTGCTTGTTCTGCGGTTTACGCTCGTTTGGAATTGATTTTTCCGCTGGGATTGTGGGTTTGCGTTGTGGTGTTGTGGTTTGTTGGGTTGGGTGTAGGGGGTCGTGGGAGGAGCATAGGGATTCAAGGATTTAAGGGGAGACGTAGGGAGAGGGGATCTGGATGTTGGTATAATTTTGGGATGTATAATACGAGAGAGTTGTTTTGGTATAATATAGGCTGTTCGTGAGGTGGTGTTGCTGATCATAGGTTTGCAGTTCGAATGGATGAGAGCAGCAGACTTCTTGTTTGGGTTTTGTTCGTCGGCGATACGGATATGAGAAACTGAAGAATGGATAAAGGGGGCGATTGGCGTCTAGTCTACTCCGCTTGTGTCCTAACCTCTTTCTTCCGTTGATAGTCGAAGTGAAGGAGTATCTTGGAGATCTTCTCCCTCAGATCTTTCCCATTTCTTAAGTCTCTCGTGTCTTGTGTGTAGCGACTGCAGAATATTCGCGAAGAGGGTCACGTCGTTCTGCCTCGGATTATATGTAGCTAGAGGTAGAGCTTTGTGATAGCTTTATATCGTGAAAGTGGTTACTGTGATCAATGTCGCCTACATGGCTAACAAGTTACATATCGTTTGTGCCAAAGATTCGCGCGGCTGGTGAAGGGAAGACGCTCCACCCGTCTCTAGCGACAAGGCTACAAGATTGTTAGCCCAAAACTGGCCTCTGGAAGGACACATCCTTGTATATGCCACAAGGTGATATCGAAACTCTGATTCGCGTCTGGCATTTGTGATCCTTACAAACGGTGGAGGCCCGTAGAGGATCATTTATCAATTCAGTAACCAATAGTAAAGGAGCGGCACACAATATGATGCTCAGTGCCACATCAAGAAAATGCTTCTAGTAGTCTGATCAGAAGGATTATCCCGAGTTGCCCAATATTGTGTATCAAAGGTAAGGCGAGGTAGCGCGTACACTTTCCACATCACTTCCTCGAACAGCCTCCCGCCTCCTGCGTGCTTATACGAGTGACTGATTCCTAGCTTTCCTTTTCGAAAGGGGATGTGTTATCGTTCAGGGATAGCCTTTGGCTTGAAGCAATCATAGTACGTGCTCTCAATTACGCCCAAGGGCCTCTCTAGAGTACAATGGGGTTCTGACTACTAACGGTCTTCCAATTGAAAATCCTGGGAAGATGCACTTCCATGGGAATGAAAACGGGCGATAAGACATTGTTGGTCTATTTCTAAAGCAGTGACAAGGTGGCAAGCGCAATCCATGGCACCCTCTAAAGATTCGATCCAGCCGCTGTGGTGCGAAAATCTGAGCTATGAGTTTGCGTCCCCACCATAATCCGATAATCCCTCTCATAAAGGCTGTTGAACTGCATTATCTCTTCTAGTACCCATATATTCTTAGCCAGGCCGATCCCCAGCTTCTGAACCCATTATTTCACTAGACCGACTTGATTCATCTTTTCCGTCTGGATTGCTCTTGTTACTATACAACAGGTAACCAAGAGCGTAGACTAAACATAGAAGGGACACCGAATAATCGAATCCGGCAAAGTGTTCCCACGCAATAGCTAAACCGAAGTGGGGCGGTGCATTGAATGGAAGGCAGAACTGAGAACATCACCAGCCATCTATATGGCGTACGGCTCTTATTCAACGCCACAGTGCGCGAGCGCCCTATGTGCCAATGTGCTAATGCAAGGGAGTTCGAGCCGATTACTAATTCATGCTCGAGCAACCCTTGAGACCATTAGATCAGCCCGAGTGCCCGAGTGAGCCGCCGCTAATAGTCCGATTGGATCGCTCCGCTAGTGAGATTGATGGCAGACATTATAATGCGATCATCAGGTTTCCTTTTGATTCAGGTATATATTGTAGATAATTCAAATGTCTTCCATCAATCAATACAACGGCTCAATGGTCTAGTGGTATGATTCCTGCTTTGTTCAAAAAGTCCTAGAACTCAAAATTGCAGGAAGCCCCGCATCGCGGTTGAGCCCGTTTAACTTTCTTTTTTGCCCTTTTTTTGTTTTGGATGACAATGCAAAACCAACCGCTAAAGCTCACGTAACACACCTCTTGGAAGTCACTACATAATATATACACGTCTAATGGAGTTACTATCCATAGCCCGAAGATTTTCAGCGATGCAAATGCTGTGCGCGGTGTGTTTTGCATCATCGGAGGCTTTCCTTCAGAACCGGAAGGTAGATATCAATTTCCATAACGTCTGTGAGTGAGCCTGGCGGTACGATGGGGTCCCGTACATTCTGTAAATCATATAGGTCAGTTTTGCTCAGACTTTGGTACACCTACGTTACTAGATAGTTAGAGGCTGTTCCAATAGAAGTGAATTTGACTGCTTAATCAATACTATTTCGTCCAATTTATAGAATAAAAAGACATTGAAGTTGGAATGAACGTTAAATACAAAAACGATCTCAAGGTATAACTTGCATTGATTTTATGGTGCCAATAGCTAATTAGGTCCCAAATCAAGGCGGGGAATGTTTCCCAAACTTGAGTGTCCTGATAGGCTGCCCCAAAATGCACCGCAGAGTCAGCCTTGCCAGCAAACGTTGCATGCAGCGGGGAGTGCCATCCGCAGATTTGCAGCCTAGGGCTGTGCCTTCAATAATACCACTCCTACTTCCTCGTCTCGGGAGCTATTTTTCTTTCTTCTACATTTCTAGAGTGTGCATCTTTCATGCGTACATTTCCAGACGGTCCAGCCAAGTGCGGAAGATGCCCGTAACGTTCGGCTCGGTGGGAGACATCATCTCCGTCAGCCTTCTCGTCAAAGACCTCTTAATCGCGCTGGACCAAAGCCGGGGCTCTTCAGCAGAGTACAAAGCAGTGATTCGGGAGTTGTACATCCTTGACACCGCTCTCCTTCAAGTTGAACAGCTCTCACGATCTAACACATCCGCTCCTGAAATCCACGCTTTGTACGAAACAGCGAAGCAGACTGCTGTGAAGTGCCAGGCTTGCGTAACCCAGTTCGCAGAACGTATCAAGAAGTATGGCAAGAGCCTTGCCGATGGCGGTTCGGGGAGTATTGTCAAGGACACGGCAAGGAAGATACAATGGCGGGCGTCACAAAAGGACACGGAAATCGCCAAATTTCGGGCTGAGGTAACGGGTTACTCAGACTCCATCAACATGCTGCTTGCGACTGGGATGGTGTACGATATACCCAGTATTTTCGCACATCACGCGCTAACAGTTGACAGGAAGCTTCTCAGTACCAACAACGAGGATTTCAAGACGCAACTCGCAGAGGAGGGACAAAAAACGCATGCAGCCCTTGATACGCATACACAAACATTGAAAGAGGTTCAGAAGAGACTGGATGATAATAGGCAGCTGATCTCGGCGGGAAACAGTCTGGCTTCACGGATGATGGACCGCCTCGAATGGATACAGAGGCTTGGGTCAGAACTCAAACGTTTCATGTCCAACGTCATTGCTGGCAACATCGCAATCTATCGCGAAGTGGTAGCCCTACGTTTAGCTTTTTCAACCTTCTCAAGACACGTAGATCGACCACTTCTCGAAGACCCATTTATCCTCGAAGACGCAATTGGACGCATAGCTCCAGTTCACCTACGCTTTGTCAATTCGTGGGCGGCATTCCACGCTGTGTTGGAGATAAGATTTCAAGGGAAACAAGGCTTGAGAAAGATATGCCGGAAAGAATATATTCTTCAAGAAAGCGCAACGGGGAGAGAAGTCGACCAGTCGCGCGATATCGAGGACGCATTCTTGCCAGGTCAAAGGATAACTATGAGTCTCGTCTTCAAGCACAATTCTGCGGATCAATCCATCCCAGCTACAGCACATTGTCCAAGATGTAACACTCCATCAGGATTACCCGCAAATACTGATGTCTTGTGGTAAGAATGCTTTTAAAGTGTATAACGATAACGGGCTAATTTGCTCTTGCGTCTCTAGCTCTGCTTGCAACATGTGGTTTCGTCGTATTACAGAAATCCATGAAGTGGACCTTCCGCGTCCTACACCCCGGAATACAAAAGTCCACTTTGGAGAACCCTCATTCGGACGCGTACAGTTCGGCCCAAAGCCACTGAAACGAAAATTAGAAGAAGTAGATGGAGAGGATGGTGACTACTCTCCATTCAAGCGGATACGCATTGTTTCAGAAACGGAGCGCGTCAAAGGACCGAAGATTTTCATGACCGCAAACTCAACACGCGCATTCCATTCACCTAGTGAAACTGGGACTAATACGCCTGGAGTTTCCAATAGCGCTGTCTTCAAGACTGCTATAGATAACGGACTCGAAGTCGCCGGACAGACTTTTCGTTTTCATGAAGTGATGGAAGAAGACGCATTCAAGCTTGCACATTCAATGCATGGGAGCGTAGACTTCGACAATGTCCTCCATGAGGCACTAGACAAAGGTTACGAACAGACGGTAAAGCTGCTGCTTGGCATGGGCGCCAACACCGACAACCAGGTACCAGGAAATGGGCAGGCAGATGTGCTAGCGACATTCAAAACCCAGGCATGGGAACTCCAAACAGAGGGAAAGCTTGTAGAGGCAGAGAAAATTTATCGAAGAGCCCTTTCACTGAGCCGTATAGTTCTAGGAAACGTTCACCTAGACACGCTGGAAACTATGGATTACCTAGCTATCGTACTAAGTGGCCTAATGAAGCATGTGGAAGCAGAGAATATATTACGGGAAGTGCTGTCATTGAAAGAAATGGTATTGGGAAAACATCATCCAGATACACTGCATACTCTAGACTGGTTAGCCTTCACATTGAACAAGCTAGGCAAACATGCAGAGGCAGAGCGAATATGCCAAGAGTCACTACCGCTGCACAAGGAAGTGCTAGGCAGGGAACGCCCAAACACGTTACTTATCATACGCAGGCTGGCCGATTCACAATTCCATTTACAGAAATATAAAGAGGCAGAGCAAATGTATCGAGAGGCGCTAGCACTATCAAAGAAAGTGCGAGGCAGGAAACACCCAGAGACACTCATTGTTATGGACAGTCTGGCATATTCACTATCCTGCCTAAAGAAACCTGAAGAAGAGGAGCATATCTATCGGGAGAAGCTAGCACTATCAGAAATAGTGCTTGGAAAGGAACATCCAGATACTTTGAGGACAATGAGTGAAATGGCAGAGGCGATTATGTGTCAAGATCGGAACCAGGAAGCCATTTCACTTCTAGAAGAATGCTGTGGGCTGCAAGAACGAGCCCTTGGTTCTGATCATCCCGACGCACAAGTATCACGGACGATACTGGATCAGTGGCGTGCAGAAGGAACACACACAGAGAACAAAATCACTCCGCTCCCTGAGCCTGAATAATTGAATTTGTTGCTGTTTGTCCACTTCGAATTGCAAGCATGGCTATGGCTCCCATCCTTCTACTACGTGGAAATCCTGCCCTCAGAGAATTCAAGAACGCCAGTGTCGTCTCGTACGCTGATACAACTGCTCCATACCAGGGCAATGTGAACACCGCTAGGGAAAAAGAGCTAGGAGCCTTCCGTAAACGAGGGTCTTTCTCCTAATGAAGAACGGCAACATTACAGATCGACGAGCAAGAAGTCTAAGCGAAGAGTCTAGCTCTGGGGCGTGATAAACATATAGCCGCATAGCAAAACATTGAATCGGCCCATACAAACATCATTCACTTCTCACCATGTTCTTAAGTAAATGGCATTATAATACTAGGCATCTATCTATTTATTTTGTACTTGATGAAAGATTTTGTATATGAATGTTTAATAATTTAGGATTAGTGTTGCCCCCATCCTGAGCTCTCGTGGTTGCGAATTGTCGGAGACGAATACTATATATAATGAAGAATAGAGTAGTGGACTTGATTCACCAGGATTCGATACTGAGACAATACAATATCAACCTTAGGTAGAATTACCCATGGAAAAGCTGGCATATCCTGGAAAAACCCTCAAGGGTGTTCTGGGTACTAGGCCTAGTTAACTAGTGGTGGGGTAGATGTCTATAATAGTCATAGGATCGACCGGCCCACGGAACATCGGCAGGTGGGTAGGTATCGCGACACCCGGCTGAGACTGGACTACTCCGTAAATCCCTCACTACATTGAGTCATTCTCCCCTCCTCGCCAAATACTTACGGGATACGTCTCTCAGCAATCAATCATGAAAGCAGGATAATAAAAGACAATGACTACTTCTAGAGTTGACGCGGACGCCATCGAAATTATCGATTTGGCGTCTCCAGTACAAACCACCACAACCGCTCGAGAGCTGCCTGCCCAAAATGCAGAGCTCAAGGGCCGGAAACGCATTTCAGATGCTGCGAGTGCCCATAAAGAAGACCGTCTAGACGACCAGACTATACGACTTCCTCTACCTCGACTGCTAGCGGCCTATCTGTGCCTCTGCATGTGCTATTTCATCTCCTACCTCGACACAAACTCCGTCACAACCGCATTGCCTTCAATATCTAATTCGCTCAACGCTGGATCTTCAATTACTTGGACCGGGACGGCATATCTCTTGGGACAAACCTCACTGCAACCTTTATACGGACGTGTATCGGACATCTTTGGTCGAAAGCCTGTATTAATAGCCTCAGTCTCATTCATCATCGCTGGCGGAATCCTATGTGGTTTTGCACAAACGCCCATATGGCTCTACATCTCCCGCACAATGAGCGGAATGGGAGGTGGAGGAATCAGCTCACTAATTTCAATTGTGGTGAGCGATTTGATCAGCCTAAAAGACCGAGGTAAATATCAAGGCATGCTGAGTATCGCTATCGGCACGGGATCTATGACGGGTCCTTTCGTCGCGGCGAGTCTTGTACGGAAGGGGACCGGGGCTTGGAGATGGGTATTTTGGACACCTTCGATTGCGGCTGCGTTGTGCCTTGTTTTGTTGATTATTCTTCTGCCTTTGAAACCTGTGACTGGGAGTTGGAAGGTTAAGTTGAAGAGGATTGATTGGTTTGGGATTCTGGCTTCGATGACTGGGATTTCTCTGCTGTTGGTAAGTTGCGACGATCATTGCTACTGTTTCTCGAATCAAGTTTAACATCGGCTTTCGTAGATCCCGGTAAACTCTGGCGGGAGCATTTGGGCTTGGAACAGTGCCTTGATCATCTCCATGTTGGTTATCGCAGGGGTCTCGTTAGGCCTGTTTGTCCTGATTGAAAGCCGATTCGCAAAATTTCCCATCATGCCGATGCAACTCTTTAAGCGCCGTTCAACGGTTATCCTGCTCGTTCAAGGCTTCCTTCACGATCTTGTTTGGCAAGTCGATTTGTACTTCCTTCCACTATATTTCCAGAGCGTTAGAGGTTTCAGTCCTTTACTAAGCGCCACACTAATTGTTCCCTATTTGCTTGGAACTAGCCTTGTGGGCGCTCTCACAGGACCTATCATGTCTAAGACAGCATCGTGAGTAGACTGAATATGAAACAACAATGGGAATGTCTAACATTGGTTACAGGTATAGCCTAGTATTGCGCGTTGGCTTTGCATGTTGGACATTAGGGACGGGACTGAAGCTGCTTTTCTCCCGAAATACTAGCAAGGCAGCGTATTATGTCGTTTTGGCTCTTGGAGGAGCCGGTGTCGGTTTTGTTCATCAGCCTGGTGAGTTTAATAGCCCGTTCTCCACTATTCTAGACTAATGTATGGATCCAGGCATTGTAGCTCTTCAAGCCCTCTCCAACAAGGAAGACCGTGCAGTTGCCACCTCTACACGAAATCTGCTGCGTTCCCTAGGTGGAGTAACGGGAATTGCAGTCTCGACAGCCGTGCACTATGCCGTTACGTACGGTGCTCTGTCGAAGACGGTGCCTTCTTCGCTTCGAGACAGGGTCATGAACGGAAGTTGGCGGATTGGTGAAGCTGACTCGCGCGACTTTGAAGACAACATCTTGGATGCAAGGATGAAAGGCTTCCGAATCGTCTTTTCCGTGCTCATTCCTCTGATGGCGCTATGTTTGCTAGGCTCCTTCTTGGTTGAAGGGGTCGCGTTGCAGGGAGATGACAAAACTGCCACCGCAACTAATAATGAAGGTAGGAGAGACACGGGAAGATGTCAAGAGTCGAGACTTCAATCTGTCAACTGAAACCTGTCACGACTTTACTTATTTTGGGAGGCGTTAGGAACGTAAAGCCAACCACCAATGGTCCGGTTCATCGCCCACGCGGGACGGCTCCGTAGTTCGTTGGAAAGACATCGCAAGACAACGGTAATCATTTCGAGACTAGGAATTGTCCTAGTCAACAATTATGGTATAATTATGTAGAGACTTACTTAAACCAGTAGAGGGGCCAATAGCTAAACGGAGATTTGGACTGTGAATACAATTAGCGTGGTGAACCGTGAATCGGGGCAATGGCTCCGAAATTCGGATAATAATAGCACCACTGGCCGCTGATTCATGGTCAGGTACCGAGGCGAGGGTTACGCTAGGCATTAGTGTTCACAGTTGTTTGAACTCCCTCTCGAGTTTTGAGATTCTGAATTCTCAGTAGAAATCTCCATCTTGTTTAAAGGTCAAAACCCTCAAGATAATCGGATTTGCTTAACCTGCGAAGTTATGATTTTACAAATCTTATTCTAGATAATACGCCCCATCAGCTCGGTAGCTGCACCTAAGCGATGCAGGAAACACTCCAGCGAACCAACATGCCTCTGGTCGCGACATCACCCGCATCACGCACCCATGACTCGGCGAACTACCCGGTGTATTGTCTCTTTGCAGCATACCTAATATCTGATTCGCTCTTCACACGGGATTGCGTCTCGACGTTCCTGCGTTCACTGGAGCTTTGCATGCGTTTGACTCAGATAAACGCATCATCGACTAGCTCTCGCTGCAAGTTGATATTGAAAATTCCAAGAACAGAACCGCCACTCTGGTACTTGGGCATTAGCGACCTCGTAGTCGGCGGCGCGTGAACGAGTACCAACTTAAAGTCGATTAGACATGTGGACATATGCCGAAGCGAGGCCCTTTGGAATGGGTGAAAGCTTCCATGCTAGCTGATCCTGGTGTATACCCCGGGCAAAACCCTTCTTGGGCACCTGTTCCCGCTCGGAACGCGCCTGACAGACAAACCACCCCGCCCCAGAAAACGGTTCACTCTGGTTCTGGCCTCTTCACCGCTCATCAGAGTTGGCAAGTTCGGAAGACTGTGGGCACTTGAAATAGTGAGCCAGCGCACCGGTGTCTCCAAGGTTCATAAGGTTTCGTAAACGCCCATCATCTTGGATCAGCGTCTGGAAATACGCAGCTGAGATTCCTCTCTCAATCATGTCAGCCCTAACTACCATTGGCGCTTGGTCGTTTAATCCCATCGTCGAGTCTTTTCCATCTGGTGTGCTGCCTAACATCGCATACTGGAGTGTCTCCAATGGCACGTGGGAATACCAGGTCCAGGTCTCCTGGCCATTGAATTGGACGTCAAGGAATGAAGACAGCACCGTTGAAACATTGTAAGCCATCTCCACATACCGGCATTGCGTCACAGACATCCTCACTCCCAGCATGCGCAAACGCGCGGGGACTAAATCTACGCGAAACTTTATTCACAATTGCCACAGATACGTTCTCGATGGGAACGCGCTGGCCCATACAGCCACAGAAGCCTTCCGCAAGCGTCGGCCCGTGGACTCTATTCAACCGGACACGATCGTCGTGAGCATCGGATATCCCACTACGCAGCCGGATTCTCCCTACGCGGATGGTAGATACTACGATTACCAAATGCCTGTTTGCGAAGAATGCCCTCCGCAACAAGACGCGCCAGGTGTTCCATCCGGCGGTGAAGCATTCATTACTTTCCTCGATACAGCTCTCCGGCCATGGATCCATAGCTACTTCCCCAACGCCGATTTCCACCGCGACGGACTCTACGGACATTCATTTGGCGGCCTTTTCGTTCTTTACACACTCCTTGTCCACCCCGATCTATTTGACGTTTTCCTCAGCGCATCCCCATTCCTAATCTGGAACAACGAGTATATTTTCAGTGAAAACAGCCCCCTTTACAACGCCACAGTGCCCAGCGGAACGAAGCCCGCGTTTCAACTTAGCTATGGTGAGCTTGAGGAGAACCCAAAGAAGAGGAGGACCGAGACACAGGAGGCATTCGAGACGAGAAGAGCTTTCCTCTCCTCACTAAAGATGGAAACCTTGTGCACGCGTCTTTACAACGAAATCAAAGATTTTCCTACATTGAGGCATGTCGATGAGCTGCATGAATATCCATTCAGCTATCACGCTGCTCTAGGCGGAAACGCGCTGGCCGACGGCATCGACTATTTCCTTGACTGGTGATGGAGAGATTTGTGAAATGGGGGAACTTTAGGGAGAGGTAGCAGGTACTTATCAATGAACATCTCATTATCCAAACGAAATGAACAGCTCGTGTTGCGTGAGGTACGCATAAAAATGGAGCACTTGGCATTGCTGAATTCCAGGTCGATTCCCTAGACCTGGTTGATGGTTACATGAGACTGCATTTATATTTGGACGCGTTCAGGCGTCGAGTATGACTGGGATAAATCACACATGAACACATCTTTATGTGAAGAGCTGAGTGAGGCCCCCCGGCGCGTACCGGTTTCGGTAAAGGGGAAGCTAGACCGTCAAGAAGGCTGGCATGGTGTCGCCATTGCGGCCCGGTGGGAGTTGAATCGGGATACGTGCCAAAGTTTGTTTGTTCGCGAATGCAACGGCCTGACTCAAAAGCGTACATGTGAGCAGTGTTGAAGAGCGGTGGGGCGCCTTTGCAACATCGAAGAGGAAGATGCGAAACATAGAGGCTGGCAAGAGGCATTTAAGGTTTTTCAGTCCACATTATTGTTGCACCTGAAATGCGAGTCTCTTTCATACTATGTGCCTCGGCCGTGCGAACGCGGAAGACGGAAGTGTCACTCAGGGGCGGTCTACACCCGATCTGGAGGTGGGCGTCACTGAATCCTTGACCAATGGTTTTTTACGTTCTGTTATTGTCATAATCTGTCAGCGGAAGAATATCGACCACAATCACTCGGTTCACTCTGTTCACATCGCAGAGATCGATCGTGATGGGTGGGCCAGTCTATCCTTTCTTCTTCCAGTCCTTCTCTAACTAGTTAGAAGAGAGCTCTGGATGGGAAAAGGTAGTGTTGCATGATGGCACATGGGGATCCTTAGATTGTTTGAACCCTGCGCACCGAGTCAGACGCGAAGCGGACGCGTAAGGGGAAAAGCCTTCCGGTGCAAGTTCTGCCGGTTGCTCAATATTATTACCATCCTACACACCTTTTCCTTCGTATATTACCTGATAGACCACGGTCAGCAAGCCAATCACACCTTGGCATTCCCTGCTCAGTCGTAAAGTTTGAGCAGCACCATCATTTGGCGAGGATGGGAAAGTTTATTTTCTTGTGGTGTTCTGGGACGGGAAGGCCGGTTCTTAGTTTCCGCCTGGGGAACAATTTCCGTTTCCGCAAAAGGCCTCGAACCGAAAGTTTATTCACTTTTAAGTACACAGTAGCTCCCGTTCTGACAGCTGAGGTAGCCAATAGATCTCGCGTCCTGGAGCCTCGAAGGAGCTGAGTTCCGCCATGTCGCAAAGCCATCTCGCCACTCTCACTGGGTGAATAGCCGTTGCGAGCAAGAACTTCCAGGAGGTTGCGTAGCTATAATAGTTCGTCGCGGAAGCCAGGCCGGGGTCTACAGTCGTCATCTCTCGCACGACCGCTAATGTGGGGAGAACCATTCTTTGCTTTTACATTCTTGACGACTCCGACTCTGAGACCTTAGCCCTTTCTTTATCAAAGTTGAGGTTGAGGCACAATGGCCGATAACTCAGATGGACCACTACCTCCCGACACGAATAACGCTCCTACGGCTCTGGCTGTCACCGCTGTCTTCAACCTCCTTGCCATTGGTCTCTGCGGTGCTCGGATCTATTCGCGGATCCGCCCAAAGTTCAATCTACGTATAGACGACTACTTGATACTTATCGGAACGGTAGGCATTCAGATCCGGCACGTTCAGATTCGTTCGTTCCTAACATTTTCAAAAGGTGCTTGCTACAGTCACTTATTTCACTTCGATGGTTGCTGCGATGCATGGATGGGGCCACCGAATTCCATATGTCGACCCAAAGGATATTGTAATCGTCTTCAAGCTCAGTTTTACGCAACAAATTTTATGGATCCTCGCAATCGCCTTAGTCCGATTATCCATCGCTTTATCCCTTCTACGTCTTAGCCATGATAGAATATGGAAGTGGGCTCTGTGGACGGTAATCGCCATACAAATCATAACGTACTTTGGCCACATGTTATTTCAACTGTTCAACTGCAGACCACTTCGCGCGTCCTGGGAACCTGTATACGACATCCGGTGCTGGCCACGGAAATATGTTCTAATATTTGGTTGGGTGGCTAATGGTAAGCTCTGAGCAGGTTTCTTCCGTTCGATTACTGACAGAACTAGGCATTCTGGTCGCGAACGACGTAGCTCTTGCTCTCATGCCAATTCATCTGATCCGGACGTTACATCGATCTACTCGCGAGAAGCTTTTGATATGCTTCCTAATGGCAACGGGTCTTGTTGCGGCCGCTATTGCTGCTTATAGGATGTTCATATCCGACGAAACATTCGCAGGCGACTTACTCTCCTCAACAGTCGCGATGGCCATGTGGTGCAAGCTCGAATTACTTCTGGGTATCATTGCAGCTTGCCTTGCTCCGCTCAAGGCCCCGGCTGAGCGCCTACTTCACCGACTCGGATTGCTGGCAAGCCGTGTAGACATGTCGAGGCCCAGCTTTGTAGTATCTCTTCCTGAACGACAGCCCACTCGACGTTCAGAGGACTCGGATCCTATCGATTCCGTACATACGGGCGAGGAGTTTAGAAGAGAAAAGAAGGGCGGCAAGGCCGGTGTATCAGCTGTGGAGATGGAGAGGGGTGTGCCTTGATTCCAATTTCTGTCTGTCACGGATCTTCTCTATTGGAACATTTCTTGTAGCATCGTCATTGGGCGGCGTTCCGAAGCATACATCATCGTCATCGTCATCGTCATCATCATTGAAGGATATAATGGGTCAACAAGTGTAATTTGGAGCTACTTTAGGCGGATACTTCCTGGGTCAGACTAGGGGCGTTCTCTTTATCTATCCCATGTTTTAAGGCCTGATGCATCATTAATGCTCCTCTAAAACTTGAGGCGCTTTCAATATTCGTGAAGAATATCGAGAGTAGACTATCATTACTATCACCGTCTTTGTGTCCACGCAGATAAGTGGATGTATGGCTTGAACCTCTGTTGTCGCTTCTGCTTGTAGCAGGGCACGGACAGTGTGGGCCAGCCAGCCACAAGCTCAGGGGATACCCCCGAATTATGGAATCTTAGATGAACGCAAACCCATTACAAATATCAGCCACTGATCATCCTCTTGTCACTTGGACGTCTCCGTCTTTTCTCCTCTGCACACCCTGGGTTGAACTTCCCCCCCTTTCACTCTTCGAGCGACACTTCCAACGACTCCATTCCCCTTCCTTTGATCGGTCACTGCTGCTTTATTGATGGGATGAGACTTAAATCATCGGTTTGGCTTCAGTATCAGACAGACACAATGCATGCTATGAGTCTTGCGGAGGGTTCACCCTGCAATGTACGCATGAGACAAACAATAACAAACTGATGGGATCTGGTTCGGTCTCATTCATTGACGGCGTCTCAGCCTCGTACTATTACCTAACGCGTCCAGAAACAAAGTCAGTCCTCCCTCTACGCCTTGTTTTTCGGATTCTGCTCTATCCTCTTTCCAGAAGCATCACGGATCTAAAGAACATGGAACATGCCAATTCATTATTGGCTCTACACGCTGGGATGCCGAACATATAGTCTCCATATGCTTTTCGAAGGAGGTAAGCTACGGCCTTATTAAAGCACTGCTAGTATTCAATCTAGTCTTGCATGACCCACGATTCGTCTACGATACGATCGAACCGTACCAGACCAGAACACCGCGCCTTATATGGAGAAGGCAATGGAAATGATTCTCCGCCGAAATGCGATATGCGCACCGCCGATACACTTCACCCTAAGGTACACCTTGAGTGCAAGCTTTGAATCGTGAAAGGGAACACAATGCTTCATAAGAGGCCCCTTTCCGATTGCTGGGGCGATAACCAATAGGGTAAAACCATTAATTTTGATGGAATGCTTTTCCACGTCGCTCAAGATGATCTCTGCAGCAACTATACTGTCGTATCTCCCAACAACTCTCACATCTGCCCCGCTAATGGAGGCAAAGAGTGAATTAACGCCTTTCTATTGCTCGCAGAGCCTCCTATGCATCGCGCGTTCTGATTATGTATCAATTTCCTCAAATCATCTTGGACACTCCGCCTCAGGAGACATTAGACCGTTAATATTGCCGAGCCTTTCATTGTCTCAAGTCCGCCATTGATCTACCATGGATCTGCCATGAAGATGTCAGCATCTGCATACTGTCATTGCTTTCACGCTGCGCTCTGTCGCTACTTTGCGAGATATACGCGCCCGCTGAGTGGCCGAACGACAGAGACTTATCATGAGGTCTTGGGTTGCGGATAGCAGGTTCTGATACCCTCATTCAGTATTTCTATTCCACATACTCTAGACTAACGTGATGATGTTTGTATGGTTGAATGAACCCAAGATGGAGAACATCATGGAGCATGTTGCAGGCACTGGATTATGCAAGATGAATTATGATTTTGGCAAGGATATTCAAATTCAATGCATGGAAACTATCTACGCAAAGTGTAAAGTACGAGTTTAGGACTACAAACTCAAACTTTCAAGATTATTTGTCTTCGGAGCGCAATCAAAAATGGCAATATCTGTCATGTGGAAGTGAATGATTTGCCAACGACATGTGCAACCAAAGGTATCGAAACTATAGCTCTACTCTATGAAAGAATTATCACAAAATCGATTAAATCCCAGGCCCAGCAAGAGCTACGTTTCGTCGTGTACCGCACGCCTATTCTCAAAGGTTGAGGGGCAATCATTATCAGAATACATAGTATAGCTATCGTATACACTATTCTTTAACGTGCTGATAATTGAGCATTGTAGTATGCCATATCAATACAGAAAAGGTATGCATGATACAGCACCGAGAAAGTCGGACATTAGGCACAATGCCTCTATGTCGAGTCTATGTGCAATGGAAGATTGTGTAAGCGTGTGAAGCATTAAAGCTGTGTAAGAGAACAATGTGCACAGTGCGGAGACGCTGCAGCATTGCAGCATCCTATGCCCAATCACGTTAAGGCGGTTTGTTACATTGTTGGTAAACAAGACCGTTACTTGTCTTACGATACTAAGTATAAAAGGCCACATCCTCATCGACATCCACCAAATCCCTCACCAAAACAATCGCACTCCAGCACAATAGTTCTCCTACAGAAATCTGACAAAAACACTTGCGACAACTCTGTTACATCAAGATGCCTGTTACAGTCCGCCCCGCCCCAACGAAGGTCGGCACGAATCAAGACCGCCCGGCCGAAGACAGGAAAGGCTTACTGAGGACCCAGCGTTCGTATGCTCATAAACCAGTTCTTCACTCTTCATTCAATGGTGCCGATCCAACTCAGATAATTCCATATAGAAACGGCTTCGTTAGTGGGATTATCCGGGCGTACCAGCAAGACCTTCACCTCACACTGCGTCCCGACGATGTCTGGCTCTCTATCATTACCCAATTTAGCTTCTACGTCGTAGGGAATGCCGAAGAGCTACGTAGTAAATTTGTAGGTCACGAGGGGAAGAAGCCACTCCTAGTTATTGTCAATGAACCCTTTGCGGACCTCGATGTTGGGAAGATGGCACGCAAGTTCATACAAGTTATGGAGGGCCATCTCACTAATAAGGAGATTCGGGAGTGGATTATTCCTGAGTTTTCTACAACAACAGATCATGACATTGCTGTCTCTTCACTTGCAATGATGGCGACTATGAAGGAATACTTCGAATACTACGCCATGTCCATCTGCGGCTTACCGTCTGTTACACTCCTGGGTGAGGTTGAAGACTGGGAGAAGATGCTTGATCGCGTGCATGAACTTTCTCGGTATGGTGATGAGGCTACTGCCTAGTCTAAACTTCTGATTCCCATCCTGACACGCTTTGTCAACACTTTCAAGGATCCCGATAGCCAAACTACCAAAGATTTCTGGGAGCAGGTCTGCTACGCAGAAACTTCGGTTGATGGCAGTGCTCAGATTAAGACTTTCTCGGGCTGGATTACGGCGTTTACATACTGGGATGCTTCAGGTAAACGTATTCTAGCTTCTAGGAGTCTCACCCATGGGAGGAAGGTTCTCCGCCTTGATGATGCCAAATACCCCATCATCGGACAGTCCAGTGTTCCTAGCGGGCTTTTTGAGGTCCCTCTTACTTTCTTCGCCACGGAAGAAGGGTTCGAGTATGATGCTACGATCCTTGCCGGCTCAATAGGGGTTGAAGTTTGCAAACAGGAGCAAGAGGGTGACTGTTTTCAACCAAAGTCTGGATGGTGGATGCTAGAGAATGGTAGGAACTCGACATGGCGAGAGTTGCCAAGGTTCTAGCTTCTGCGAACAAGTAGTAAGGCGTGGCGAAACGGAGTGTAGAGGTCCTAGGTCCTAGGTCGAACATTTTCGCCTCCCTCTGTTATTTGACAGGCTTTTCTCCATCATGTTTCTTTCTTTCTTTCCTTTTGATATTTTCACTCCCTCTTTCCTTCTCTGATACTTTCATTTCCTAATCCCCCTATCCCCATAATAGTTATCTCCTTGCCCTCTTTGATCGTAGAAATATACAATGTTTCATTGCAAGTGATAAATCTCCGATGTAGTCGTGTTTTGGCCTAATTTGAACCATGTGACCTCAAGAGCCGGCGTACCGCAGCGTACGGTAATTATATGCCCAGTCACGCGTCATACCTAATGGCAATAAGCAGCAATACTTCGGTCTCAAGCTCTCAAGAACATAAGCAAAGTCTAAACGATGTAATCCCAGTTTTGCATTTCTGCCGCCCATGCAAATCTTGCCTAGAGTGACCAACTCTCAGATAACGCCGCCCCGCAAAGTTAAAGCTAGTGTTAGTACATATCCCTCCCTATCGTTCAGCTGAACTGTACTTGATACGGGCGAAAGTGCTCATAAATAGTTAACATTTGATATATTCAGAGCGGTGCCTCTTATTGTCCATATTAAACATAAAGGTACCTAGCGATAAACCTTGTGGAATGACTATTGGTTTAAGGAACAATGACACACTCGGGAAGAAGCACCAATCGCGAAGGAGCAGTAACACCAGCAGCGTAAATATTACTTGGGACGATATCAGATATTGGCCTAAACATGGACGCTCATCGAAGCACGTGCGCTTGTAAGTATGTATGTTTGAATTAGATAAGGCTTACGAACGAGAGTAAATTCTAAATAGCGTAATTACGCTAGTAGATCTAGAAGGTAGAGAAATTTTCCTTCGCTTTGAAGTCCAAGCATTTACTCAGAAGATCATGTAAAGCCATGCAGAGGGTACTTCGATTTCATGATACTAACGTTCGTTGTTATTACCTTAGAGGGGCACTACTTTATAGCTGCAATAACGCTCAATCTGAAACTATGTGTATAAGTCGTAATCGACTGTACTTCCAACCCAACCTTTTCAAGGAGGCTTCTCCATTGGTCTTCAGTGCGTTCCATTGACGAGAACTGGACCATCATTGCTAGATCAGTCTGAGTAACATACCAGTCGACATCCCTGTTCGGAACGACGATTTCATCCAGAAGAAGGACTGACTCTTCAGTCATGGCGCCGGCCATATTTTTGAGAATTTCTACACATTTCTCGTCGGTGTGATCGTGCATTATGGCGCGCAGGTAGTAATACTTGGCTCCTGAATCTGCATGTTAGATACTACTGTTCTAGAGATTCGAAGGCTCGCGCGGATAGGAACTTGCTTACCTTTCACCGGTTGTGGTGTGAAAAAGTCATACTCCATGGCTTCTATTTCCGCTGGCAACTTTGATTCAGCCACTACCGCAGGAAGATCTTGTAGAATGACTTTTCCCGGCAAATTTGGGAACTTTTCCTTGAGCACGATACACTGCTGGCCGGTACCGCCACCCACGTCGACAAAAACTGGACGATCAGCGGACCAATCCTTGCATTGATCGAGAATAGGTAAGAATGAGAAACAATCATTGACACTTGAGCGTTGGGCATACATAAAGCGATTGAAATGTGATGTCAAACGAGGCTGCTGGTGTAGCCATGCCCATAGCGGAAGGTCTGTTTTCCATGCTTGGTTGAAAGGGGTATCAGAGAGTTTAGTAGGGTTCCGGTAATTTCTCTCGGCGAGAAATTTAGGAAGAGCTTGAAAAGCCGGGCCCAAGACCTCGTTACTGTGTGGTGTTAATTGGATTCTACGCAAAAAAGAACCTCGGGACTCACCAAAAATAGATGCCTGCTTGAATGTCCGGATTCGCAAGATTGATACTTGTTTTGGTGGTTGTAAAGACGTCCTTGTCGGTTTCTTTGATAATGCCAAGAGAGGATTGGTGTCGCAAAAACCGAGCTGAATTGTTAGAACTTTTCTCATCACGTATTGCATGAGACCTCACCTAACAGAACCGGGTCTGCTTTTGACCTCTCTGATAGCTCGTTCAGTGCTATCGGCGTTTCGGACTTGGCTAGCATGTCGAAGATGTTAAGGTCTAATCCAACCACGATAGATGCAATAGTAAGATTCTGCGCAAAGTAAGGTATTGCGCGGTTATAGATTATGATCCACGGTCATACGCTATATATGAGCCTCTGCATCGTCTCTTCTGGAGTTTCCAGTGCATATGATAGCTCGCGAAGCTTATCAATTGTCCGCCTTCGAGAAGACTCATCCATAACGCCTGCCATGCGCTGCACTTCGGCTGTCGCGCTTTCCAGAATATCATCCATCTTGTCTACAGGTGCGGGAAGTAAAGGGAAAGAACTAAGTCAGGAAGTCCGGAATATTGGGCGGGAGGGCTACTTTTATAATTAGCAGAAGTAAAGGACAGACGGAATTGAAGTACATGTCAGCATACGCCCGGATGGTTGCTTATAGCGGTCGCGAATCTTATCCACCCCAATACAAGGGAGGCCCAGCTATAACTAAAGCTAATACGGCGTAGTGTACTGATAACCTGGTCCTCGATTCACTCTTTTCAGCCAATAACAGTATTTCCTTTGACCTTTTCCGATCTTGTGCGGAAGCAATCAACCTACTTGCCATCGGCAACATGCTCGTGCTTTTGACTTCCTTTGCAGGTGGCTAAGGGCTTTAATTGCCTTTGACACCCTGCCTTGATTCTTCATAGAGACGTTAACTGGAACCATCTACAAGTTTTGCCTGCATTTTGAATGATGAACTCTAGAGCAATCATACAATTACTCGAAGGGCTGGCATCTGCCGACCCCATAGATTTACTCGTTGACAAGGGAAAGGACACATAAAAAGGGCCTATCAGGGTAAGAGACGTCTTCTTCGAAATCATTATTGAACGAATAAAATGTTCCACATACTCCAAGACGCTAAATTTCGCCCGACGAGATCAGGCGATGTCTTAAGTTCCGGACCGACTCCTTCACACCCTGGCTGAGCTTTTCTTGATGGCTCGAAACTTCGGTGTGCCTGACCCCTCAATATTTATCCCCCGGAGGCTTACTGAAATAGCATGCCTTGAAGGAAAATCAAGCCTTGACTCAGTTGTTGGCATTACTAAGATCGCAAGTGCCTACAGACAGCTTCCGCCCATCGCGGGGCACCCTTATAGTACCACATATCGGGCACATTACCCTTTCGCAGACCCTCAATTGCTTCCGCAAATTCATTGCCTAAGCCCTCATTTTTTATTTCGTCTACGTTGTACATGTAGGATTTGATTGTGAAGAAGATTGCTCGGGTCTTCGCGAGGCGGCTCAAAGTGTGCAGCTCAGAACGAAGGAATGTCTGGACGGAGAAGTATGTTTTGTCAATAATCATATCTACTTAACATGGGCATTGAAAAGACTCACATGCTGCATGTTCACCTCATTGTCTTTCGCTGGTTCGTACCGTTTGATCCGATGGTTTGCTTTACAGTCGAATAATTCCGGATGTAGCTGCACCGACCACTATACCAGGTATATCCCATCAGCGGTATGTCTCCAAACGCATCGTGCTATCACAATGGAAAGGGTATTCGCTCACATTCGTTCTTTTTATGGGCTTTTCCGGTTCCAATTTGGTAAGATAACGTTCAATGCTAAGCCTAATCTTCTCATATCCAGGAACAGGTTGATGAATGCCATCAAGACACTGGCCAAGTTTTTCCGCCGGGTTAAAGCCTGATGGGAAGCAACAAATGTAAGCGACTAAACGGTGCCCCTCCGTAGATGGAAGAAGAAGAAATAGTTCCTCTTCTACAACCTCGCCGAGAATGCGGAGGGCAGCCTTGACATCCGTTGGCGGCTGCGACGGGAATATACGTCCAGTTACAAGATTCCTAAACTTGGTTCCATCATGAGATAGTTGAAACATTGTAGGAAATCGAGCTGGAAGATATGCGACTATCAAGTATTCGTACAATTCCTGCACTGGCTGCTCGCCTCCTGGCACGAAGTCATGAATCGTATCGGCATACTCCGCAATCAAGTCCCGTCGGTGATTGATGCGATCGAGGTAGCCTTGATCTATCGTGATAAGCTCTGACGGCGTGTCTGTCTTAATGCCTACAATAAAGGGCTGATTAGCTATCTAAATTTTGGGTAAGGGAGGGAGTGTTGTTTGCTACCCATGGATATATTGTATTTGGGCGTGAACACCCGTTGCCTGCGCCGATTGATTGACAGCCAGTTCAGATCGACCAGAGGCTCTATTTGGCGAGGCCTCTCTTTTGGTGCCTCATTTGAACGATTCTCCGCGCCTTTGACATGGAATGCCTGTGAGTCTATTAGAGTTCTGAGAGGTGTGAACTGGCAGTTGTTAGAGGCACGTACTTGTTTTCTGACAAGATAGAAAAACAGAATCAAAGTGACACCGAGAATAACGAACTGCACTGGCTCAGGACTGGTAATGCCATTGCTGAACTGCATGATTCAATATTGCGTTGCAAGCAACAAATAGCTTTCTGAAGCAAGTCGTTGAGAACGTTTCATTCAATTGTTTCGCTAGGATCGACGACACACATAATCAATAGCACACCGCAGTTCTTTTCAACATTCCAGCAATAGTGCACCATAGAAACAAAAATACTACATCCGTAGAAGACTTCGGCTCCGCTTGCGAAGATTTTCTCGTGCAGCCTTCCTCCTTTGGTATAAGCAGTCCTAAGCTACAAGGAAAAGCGAGATTTGCCTGCGGTTCCCTATTGGGTATTATTTCGCTTCACCAAGAGTGCACGGCATTCAGCAGCAAGTACCTTCCCAAAGTCAACGATAGTGGCGTATCCGAGTAGCTCGTTATTAAGTGTGGAAATAAAGGGCCTGTATACACATGCTGGAGTGTGAACCCAAAACTGTCGGTTTCTCACGCGAGCTTCTTGTTGGGTATCGATCTACGGTTCGGCAATCTACGGCAGGKAAGGATCGAACAGAGCTAAGACCGATCAGAAGCGTGAGTGGGTGTTTTCCATGCCCCACCCCCTCAGCCTAACCTCAGGAAGGAGTTCGGGCGAGAAAGTGATTATACCATACATGTACGGAGACCGAACCGAGTATCCCGTCTAGGGTTGAAAATATGTGTTCCGTAGAAGGCTCTTAAAAAGCCTAGCATTTGGAGAGAGTCGGTTGAGAAGACCTAGAAATTGCTAGCTTAAAAAGTTGCAAAAGTTGCAGTGCACAGAGGACATATCAATACACCTAGACTCCGACTTTGCACTGCGATCTATCTTGCACCGAACAAAGCGCGATCGCGATTACGATCACAACATGATCATCCTCACCGATTGGCAACATCATATCTGTTCTTCAATATTTAACCTCCCAGGCACTGCTTATATCTGTGTTGGCTTGATGAGTGCCTGCCTTCTGGCATGGCGGTTCAAGGCGATTTTGGTTTCTCCCCAACGAGCCTCAAGCCCGAAGTTACAGAAGACCTCAGGCCCCGACCACAACTACATCGATATATTCCCGCCAACGCAACGCAGACTCTTGTCAGTCATCAGCCGCGGCCGCTTCGCGTCCTCCTCGGAGGTGGACATAGCGGCCATGTCGAAGCTACTGCTTAACCTCGATACTGACTATCGATCCGCTCGCTTAGAGCAATATATCTTCAGCGGCTTTACCGTGGGCGAGATAGGAGCTCTTCATGACTTTCCTGATTACGCTGCTCTATGCGAAGTGCCCCTGCCTACACCCCTTCCGGATTTCGATATCGAGACCGCTTTGCCAAGACCTTATAGGACTCTAAGATGGCCCTACCATCAGACTATGGGTGAGAATCCTTCCGATGTGTGCTTCCCAAATCAAGCAAAGTACTAACTGGGCATGCTTGAGCTTTCCACAAGATGGAACCTGATTATTGGATTGAATTGGAGAACACCTATCACAAGCGCATCCAGGAGCGCACTGAAATATACACCACATATGGTAGCGACGTCCTACAAGCACTTCCGGGGTCCGAGCTCGCATGTAAAGAGCTCATGGAGATGGTTATTCAGTTTCTTTGCGCCCGATATCCCCGCCAATTCACTCTTGAGGGTCACCAGTTTACCAACCACATGCGCGGAACAACGTATCAATTGTCAAGCGAAGAGCTACGCCCACTCGAGTTCCTGCTTGAGAATGTTCCAGAAGACTTTGCCATTATGCTACGAGATCCACAAAGCGGACGGTATTGCTTCCGTGCCGGCGTAATTTGCGCTTCGACCGGATGGAACCTTGCTGGAAAGCTTGGTCTGGGCCTCGCAGACATTCATACACCCGTTCCTGACTATAAAGAAAAGATGCAATTAAGTATGGATCGGTATGTTCTCACAGATATTTCATAGATAGTCTTAGTGTACCCAGGCCTTAGCGTTTCTCGATGCTCATGCAAGCTGACATCAATACAGCTTCTTCAGCAAGATGCCAACCTCCAAGCCCATCCAAAGAGGAACTTGGGAGTTCGAACATGGGCAAGATCTCTATGTGCCACCCAATCACCCCGACTTAAACCGCCGTACTACGCAAGATCCTTCAATCCGCCGCGAAGACGTCTATTTCCGAGTCGACTGGCAAACGCTACGTCGACTTCCACTTTCAGGCGCAATCGTCTTCAACTTCAAAGCTTTCTTTACTCCTCTTGCCGATGTCAAAGAAGAGCCTTACATTCCTTCTCTATGTCTGAAAATCTTAAGAGATAGCAAGGAATCTTTGTTGAAATATAAAGGCACGTGGCATCTGGAACACGTAGTTGAGCCGGCGTTGCAAGAGTATGAGCGCGAGCAGGTTCGTAGATCAGTCATAGAAAAGGGCTGGGAGCCTTGCACCTTGGAAGAGTACCCCTTCTTCCCGGGTTGGAGAAACAGAGGCTGGAGTTAATGATGATGGATCTGGTGAGATATATGGCCCAGTGACATTCTATCTAAGTTGTTTAGTGCGGTTTAGGGTGATCCGGGTCTACCCATGGTGTGTAAATTGGTATAAATCTTGTTAATTAAAGGATGGGTTGATCGATATATGTGTGAAGCGACGTGAACAGCCGCAGAAATGAAACTGATTAGGAATAGAGATTATCCACTACAAACTCAAAACGTAATGAACGGCCTAATCAACTTCTCATTCTGGCGTGCATATTGAATCCAAGTGATGTACTCGTGTGTACATGGATCGGTCCAAAAAGCCCGCAAGAATTGAAGTGCGGTATGGTTACACCATACCCCAGTTCGGGACAACGATTCAAGAAAGAGTTGGTCAACTACAGCTTGTCTCTGAGGATCCCCACGGCACTCAGTGCCAGCGATGAACAGAGGGAAGAAGACATCGTGGGCAAAAGTTTGTGTGGGTCCGGTTATGATAGCTTCCAGTTGGTGGAGACGGAGATCCAATGTGGAGCCCTCGATATTTGTATCCTGCTTAGCTCCTCGAAATGCTTGATAGCTGTATAGAAGACTTGCATGATGATGTGAAAGGACGACGGACTCGAAAATCTCGCGCGCAACTCCTTGGAGGTCGGTGGAATCTCTAGTTAGAACTATCATTCTTTTGTATGCTTGTTCGGCTCTTTCATGCCAGATTGTCATGTCCATTCGCGGAATTGGTTGATCATTTCTTAATGCAATATATCGTCTTCTCTCGATATTGGTGATGTCGTTGACCAAGCTGGTGTAAGACCAGAACGAGTCGTTATAGATAGAGTGCACAGATGATTCGGGCACCTTTGGAAAAGTTTGACTGAAGGAAGAGATGTCGCTAAGAGTCTCAAGGTCCGCTATCTCTTTAAGTAAAAATCTCAGAACGACATCTTGCGCCTGCTGACCTCGGTGATGGAGATCCTGTGCGCGGACAATAGTACGACAAGCACGCATATGGAGGACCCAGGTGCCTGATCCGGGAATAAAAGCTTCCGAATAACAAAGCAAAAGCATGGAAGCTAGGATTTCTATCATGGCTGATTTAGTGCACTGGACGCCTGGAGAGGATTTAGAAGTATATGCATGGCGCATCTTGTTCGTGAGACCACGAAGTGTAGCGTCGCGTAATGAATTATGTAATTGAAGGAGGCGAGGCGTTTGCCTTCCATTCCCAGCAGACATAGTCGAAAGGTGTGCTGCAGCCAGACTTCCTATGGGGAGACGAAGAAATGGTGAATTCTGGGCTAGCTGTTGGACAGCAATCCGAAGTGGATTTGCAGGAAGGTCAATCCAGGTAAGTCGTGGGACAACTTTTGTCTGGAAATGACGTAGTAGATTATCAAGAATGACAATAGATGATCGAAAATTGACCAGCTTGATATCTTGGCCCGGAGTGGCCACGTATGGATGAGTTGTTCGTAGAGGAGCCATTACAGATGAAGGTCGCAGCTGGAGGTTAGGTCGAGAGGAGTGCGTTGCTTCCTCATTAGAACCAGCCCTATCGAATCTCTTCGTAGTCATCGTTCCCACCTCTGGTCGACACGCATGTTCATTTAGTGTCGGTTTCGATCTTCCAGCGAATTTTCCTCTGCTCGCAATGCCCTGATTCCACCTGAGTTGTACAGGACTGAAACCCGGGCACTGAAGATCTCGACTAGCACATTTGAGGCATACTGGAGTACTCCGATCGCACCTTATACGTCGCTTGACACAAAAAGTACAATCTAGCTTAGTGGCTTAATGGGAGTACGAAAAGGTTATCTCAAATACCCACCTCGCAATGCAGTCCTACGGCTTTGAGGAAGCGAATCGATGCGGACGTTTTTTACCCCTCGCGGCGCAAGAGACATAACCCCCCTATTCGATCGACGAAAGCCATTGGGTATAGCCGGATTAAATATGCTAGCGTGTTCTGAGCTTCCAAGCTCAGCAGACATGCTCGTGCGTTTGCTGATGGGTTTGCGGGTTGTTGAAGCTACTGTATGAAAGAGACGGGACGCTAGACCGAAGAGCCATTTTGCCACCACACTATCCATACTATTTCGTATTCGCTGACCTAAGCAAGCTACTCCATAGAAACCGTTCGAGAATGTCAATTGCAGGAAAGGAATATAATGATAAGATAAAGTTACGACTAAATCTTAGCGCTCTACTCATCAGATGTCGAGATAAGCAAGAGGATTCCAGGATATGCTATCGGAAAATTGTATAACCATGGTTTCTGGAAGTCTTCGGTCAAAAGGTTCCCTTACTGGATTGAGATCTCCTGATTAAATTGCTCTCTCCAGCTATTAAGTTCACGAAAGAGAGAAACATTTCCCGGGTTCCAAGCGCACAACCCCACTCTCGTGAAATGACGCAGCCTGTTTGGTACCGGTAGTAAGATCAAAGAGTACATATAATTAGAGTTATTAGCGCCTAGCATGAAGCTGCACAGCTTTGTTCCGTCCGGGATCGAATCACTATGATCAGGGAACCAATACTCATATCCACGATTATGAGGCGCAGGGACACTACCGAGGTATTGAGATGAACCCATGTGAGGAATGAGGTAGGATCTGGCTCCTACTTTACGGTGTTGAACATCAACTGTGCTGCCTTTGAGTACGACAGAGCCGAAGGAGTAGCTGGATTGCCATACTTCATCGACATGAGTTGTAGAAACGACCCGCGCAAAGGGAGCAAAGTCGTTAGGGCGCAAATTGGGTTGCAGCCTTTCCGAGCGTGTAGCTATGTGCTGCGTTGAGACGCATTCGTAGGTAATGGGCTTGGAAACCGAAAGCCAGGACCACGAAACTCGAGTCAGATGCTGGGTAGCATTCTGGACTCTTGACCACTCCGGTTTGACCCACCAGGCGAGGTGCCGAACAAATTGATTCCTCCATATACCGACTAGTAGTGTATCGCCCAGGGCATTCGCGAATGAGGATGCGATGCCACTTATTGCGGCCACGCGGTCGTCTTCTGAGGTTAGGTCGCGTTGAGTATATTCACCCAATATCTTTCTCCATAACCAATATTTGTGTTGAAGCCAATCGTAGCTGAATCGGCCTCTTACAACCAGATTCCTTGAGGTGGTAAAATCTTCATCTCGATGGTCTTCGTCTACATATGCAGGAACGCCTGCAGGACAGGATTCGGACGCGGTGAAATGCCGACAATCCCAGAAAAGTTGGCCTTGTGCATAGCTTAGAACACGGCATGACAGGAGCTGTTCTTGTAGTGTCCAACCTCTCGTGTCTAAGGCTCCGTATGGTCTTCGACATGGGGTCTCTCTAGTCCGGCGTCCATTGCGAGGCTCAAAGATGCCTTCTTTTCTTGACTTTGGTTCAATCACAGCAATTGTTAGAAGTGCCTTTTTGTATATCATGTCCATGTTGCGGACCTCTTCACTCCAATCATTGGCATCATCTTGAACGATGCACAAGGAATCCACCCATAGATACCGAAGCCCTAATGTTTTTGTAATTGTGATTGCATCACGGATTACTTGTGGTAGTATCTGATAATGGAGTGAGGTTTTGAAGATTGATAAAAGTTTCGACTTCGTCTTCACTGTGAAGGGTATCCATCGATAGCTCAATGCACAGTATAATCCCATCTCGCCACTCCTGAGCTCGTAAAGAAAAGGCTCTCGCCCGCCGACGTCAATTACCCGGGAAGGTAATTTAGGGACTTGACGTTCCGTAAAATTTTCACATGATCTATGAGATTTCAGGCATCGTAACAACCAGTATTTTGCAAACGTGAATGCTGTATTTGATCCGGTAGACTTATCCTCGGCGCCCTGGGCGGCAGCAAGGATAAGCTCTAGGTCCTCTAAGAACGATTAGGAGATTTTCTGGTTTCAAAGGCTGTGCAAATGTGACTATTTACCTTCAGGCGTTGGTGATTTCAGAGAAGCTGGCGATCTGTCGAAAAGCCACCCAGAAACACAGATACCTTCGGGGAGGGTTACCAGGCTAGTCATGCAAATATCACATCTCTTTAGGAACCCATAGTTGAAAGTGCCATTGCCAAACCACTTCTCTATCAGGTCCCGTCCCTTTTGATCCCATCTCCTACTGCACTGACCGCAATAATTTTCACTGTATGTTATGGGTTCATATCCTAAATTTCGTGATATTGAAATGGCGAGGTCCTGTTCCAGATACATTATCACAGATTCTGGATACCTCCTCCGCTCTACCCTTTCAAGTGTCCAAGTAGGCAAATGCCCAGGCATGGAAGGGCAGTAGACTTTCGAGGTATAAGGAGCTTCATTGAGAAGCAAAACTATTAATGTTGCTTTGGTCCTTAGTCGAAATGCGACATCCAATGGAGTTTCATCAGCTTTTGACCTCGCCTTTGTATCTGCGCCCGAATCGATAAGAAGCTGGACCACGGCTCTATTGTCACTCTTGGTTGCGTAATGAAGCGGCGTCCATAGCTGAGATAATTTGAGTGGGCGATTTCCTTCAGAGTATGCCGTTCCATAGCGTCTTTCCTCATTTATGTCCGCACCTTTGCTGATGAGGTGTTCAACAACGGCGGTATTAGCGTACCTGGCCGCTACATGCAAGGCTGTCTTTCCACTCCTTGACCGTGACGTAATGGGGACCCCGAGATTGAATAGATCTTGCACAGCTGCTCTAACGTCGTTGATTCTATGGTTTCGAAATATCCCTGGCCAATCTGTAATAAGGTAGCCGGTTGCATCAATACTTGTATACAAACTCCAAAGTTCTACCCTGGACAAATCCGAACCTTCCTCCAAAGTCCTTTTCAACGACTGGTGAAGATTAGATGTTGTGGGTCCACAGGACGCCATGGCACCCCTAGATTTATGTCTGTCTTTCCGTAATCTTATACAAAGGCTTCAAATCGTGGGCAATAAGTGATGCCTAGTGGTCAACGATTGGATCTGAAAGATGTGAAATTGGTAAGCAGAATAATATTCTGTGATTAAAAGCATTACAGGGACTTCAATGATTGTGAACAGTCAGACATTTGAGCTTCAAGGAGGACGTTTTTCCAATATCTGAGCCACGGAAGGTATGGATTAGGTGTGGGAGTCTTAACATGGTTTATTCGATATTTATATAGGCAAGGCTGAAAGAGATCTTGGCCATGTCGCGCGCCGTCATAACGATCGAGAAGCAATCTATGATTGGTGCTATCACTGTCACCGGTCAGAGCACGGGATATGCCTAGGTTGAATGGCTGACTTTGCAATTGCTTTTAAGCTTGTGTCAGCCCGCCTTCTTCTAGAACCCTGTCGAAAAGTCCTTGGCGTGTTATATAATCCACGCTAGCGTCGTTGGGGCGGTCGCGTTGAACTTCAGTCGTCGCCGCCCAGCTACTTTTACCTTGCGCAGCTTCACGACAACAACAGACTCCAACAACTTCACTATTCACTCTCTGCGTCGCGCAAAAATCACGAAGCTCGCCGCGCAAATCAATCAAGATGGCCAATTATCTCGCCTCCATCTTCGGTACTGAGCAGGACAAGGTGAGCTCTTCCTCGGCGCAACGCCCATTTCCTTAGAGCTTCAGTTTTGCTAACTTTTTTTTGAGGTCAACTGCAGCTTCTACTATAAGATTGGAGCCTGTCGCCACGGCGATCGCTGCTCCCGCAAGCATGTCAAGCCGTCCTACTCCCAGACCATCCTTCTTCCGAACCTGTACCAAAATCCTGCGTACGACCCGAAGAATCGCATGAACCCGCAGCAGGTCCAGATGCACTTCGACGCTTTTTACGAGGACATCTGGTGTGAGATGTGCCAACAATACGGACTGATCGAGGAGGTTGTAGTATGCGACAACAACAATGATCGTAAGTGTTCCCTGCGCTCTTTCTCTCTCGAGCAAGTATACTAATCTACAGATCTCATCGGCAACGTCTACATCCGCTTCAAGTACGAGGAGGACGCCCAAAAGGCCTGTGACGCTCTCAACTCCCGCTGGTACGGCGGTCGCCCGATCTACTGCGAGCTCTCCCCCGTCACCGATTTCCGCGAGGCATGCTGCCGCCTCAACTCCGGCGAGGGCTGCGTCCGCGGCGGCTTCTGCAACTTTATCCACCGCAAAGAGCCATCTCCAGACCTGGAGCGAGAGCTTGACATGGAAACGAGAAAGTGGCTGCAGGAGCGCGGCCGGGACGAGCGTAGCATGTCCAGGAGTCCAACTCCACAAGCTGATCGCCGTCGGTATTAAAAACAAGCAGTGATTTTCTGGTTAACGTTTTTTTTTTTCTTCAACAGGTCTGCAAACGTTGGCTTTCGGCGTCACAGGCGAATATGAGGTTAGGTTAGGGATTGCAACTAAAAATCAATGTATAGGATACCTTTTTCTTCGAGTCTATTCTGATCTAGTCTAGTCCAGACTAAATTCACAACCAATACCAATGCCAATACTCAAAAAAAGTCCTATATTTATTCTTCTGCTGTTGTATGCTGTTTTATGCTACTGCACAGCTGTAGTTGAGTCGGGGCCATGATAAAACAGAATCTTACTTTGTACTCTGTTTCCTGTCTGTCTGTCTGTCTTTGACCCCCTCGTGGTATCATAATTGTAGAATGTGAAATGTATATACATGTATACTTTTGTTTTGGCGGCGGTCTGGATTGGAACGGTGTGAGCCTGCCTGCCTGCCTGCCGGTAAAGTCGCCGTGGCATCCCCATCGCTATCACCACCAAAAAAACCAAGCCGCCATGCCTGAACGCAAAAACGCCAATGTTGACCTGACCTTGACACTTTAGAAGAAGAACAGCCTCCTCTACTGTATTTTCAATCCAAGGATCATCAGGTCGAGTCGAGTCGAATCAAGTCAATCTCCAGAGGTATCATTATTCCCATTTCGCAAAACCGAGCGTGCTTCCCCGGCCCTCTCCCTCCAATTCATCAATCTCCCGTATCAGATAATCCCCTTCCCCCTCAACAGCAACACCGCGACCACAACACCAGCAACCACCACCGCCAACACACCCCAAAACCCCCAGCACATGCAAGCCCTCCTCTTCCTCTTCCTCGTCTGCTCCTCGAGCCAAGATTCCCTACGACACGCGTTAGATTCTGAACCATTTCTCGCCCGTCGCGATTTGGGATTCGTTGTGTAAGAACTGGAGTACGGATCGGGGTGTGCGGAGATGGAGGTCCAGAATTTGAAGCGGGAAGGCGGGCGGTTTGTTAGGTTGTTCGAGGTGAAGGTTAAAGTTAGTAGGGAGGGATTCGAGTGGTGGGTTTGGAAGGTCTGTTTTCTTTTTGGGGTTGGGGTGGTTGTTGTGGGGGATTGGGTAGGTTGCATGTTTGAGGCGTTGGAAGGGCATTTCTTGTGCGTTGTCCAAGGGAGCTTTGAAGGTTTTGGGGTGGTAGGCGTGCCTGGGGGTAGTTTTTGGAGTTTTGTGGATTTGCGGCTAGTTGGGCGGGAGGAGGTAAGTAGTGCTGGGGTAAGGGTAGGTGATTGTGCTTGTTGGGCTGATGGGGTTGGTGGTGAAGGGGCTGGGTCTGGATATTGTGCTTGTATGGGGGTTTGGGGATCTGGTTCTGATCTTAATGTCGAAGCCGGTATCCTGTTATCCAGTGGCCAAGAGGGCTCCTCATCCAGTGACGTCCTCACGTCTCCTATGGAAAGTGACGTAGACCGAGTAGCGGCGTTGTCCAAAGCGTAGAATGGTAGAACAGGCGGTCCGTCCGTGGATCTCACTCCCGAAGATGGCGGCGGCGATGGTATTGTGCTTTCTGGGCATGCAGATGTGGACGATGAAAGGGGAATGACATACGAATGCTTGAGGTCTGGCCGCCTCTGAGCTTTCTCAGCCTGAGCTTCTTCATCTTGGTGTACGGCCACGCTGAAGCGACGCCAGAAGGCGGGATCTCGTACTGTCCCCATCGGCGCTGGGTTTCGGTATTTGTATACAGTCTAGTGGTATCGCTCGAAAGGTGGAGAGGGAATATGGCTCGTGAGGCACTCTGCCGTTTTGATACAGCTGTGCGTGTGTCCGTAAATGCAGTGGACAATGTTGAATGAGGTTGAAGCTAAGGTTTCTGGCCAGATGCGCCGTCAAGCCGTTTGTCCTCAAAGGAAGTGGCGGTGGGAGGCGTCCGAGGGAAATAGTCACTGGCAGTGCGGGGCGCGAATGATCCTTCCAGTTGTACAACGTAGGGTCAGGTGGCGGCAGCGTAGAAATGGAATGGAGGCAACTCGTCTCGCGAGTGGTGGCACCGAAATTGAAAATGGGGAGGTTTTGAAACAGGCCAGAGGGAGTGACGACGGGTGGTTGAAGGTAGTGCAGCCGTTGGAATGTGGTAGTTTGTAGGCACGTAGGGTGCGGAGCGTTTCACAGGATAGAATGAAAGGGAGTGCAGAGTAACACCGAGACTAGCGGCAATAAAAGAGCGTGAGAGGTCGAAAAGTATGGGTAACGGGTGAGGAGTTAGAACGTAGGAGCACACCAGGGTGCCGTCGCAAAGAGAGTGAATGCAGTCGGGAAGAGGTGGGTAGGTCCAGAGCGAACAGTAGGCAAGAAACGGGACATGGCAGATAGTCTACACTATAAACGCCCCTATCACGATCCCCGAACAGCTGCAGCCTTCATAACGGTCGTGTTTCTCATCTCCACTCGCCCAGATGGGCACAAGCACATCACTTGCTGCAGTTGTGCAATGATCCGAATTATTCGTGGGAGGGGCGAGGGGAGAGATGCAGAGCCCGCGAAAAGCCCGCCAGAGCATGCAAGAGCCTGCCAAAAATCCAACGGCCACGAGGGTTACAGGATGTTTGGCGCCACAATCTTGGATCAAAACGAAACGACCCATGGCAATTTGCGAAGCGAGCCTATGACAGCCCTCGATTCGGCGGAAGGGCCCTTGCGCCACCCCTGTGAAACATGGCAATCGGGTGCAGCAGAAAGCCCGTGGATAAAAGCCCCGAGATTAATGGACAATGGGCGGCACCATCTGCCAGCGTGCCAGCTTGTGCCAGCCTGTGCCAGCCTGTGCCAGCTCCGCGCTGCAGGGAATAAGAGGTCCCACGGGAGATTGCAGCTTCTGCATCTGTGAAGTCGATATTGGCCAAACCATGGGGATTTTGATGAATGCCACAGCGATGGGCCCTGGAGCTCACACAAAGCGTCAAATATCCCATCATCCGGATGGTCTGATCGTCATTGACCCCCTCGACTTATTGCAACCTTCTGAAGAGCAGGTAATAGGTATTCCTCCGCGACGTTGCAACAGTAGGTAGGTCCTCTTCGTACTCCGTGAATGAAGCAATGACTGGACTGGACTAGTGCACGGCCACCACCGTCATGTTCCCAAACCCCGTGGAAATTACCGTTCGGCTTCCTACAGCCTTCCCGATGTTCCTCCAACTGTCATCCAGAATACCGGTCGTTGCTTATTCGATTGACATTTCCTTGATTCGCAATAGGTTAGACAACGCAGGGCGTTGAGGCCCGCGGGATACCACCAACCCGCCCACCAACGGCGGCTCTTGCAGGCGCCACACAAAGTTGTCTTTGCTGTGTACAAAAGCTTCTACCATAGCCTGACATCCGCCTCTTAGCCCTTAGCTCAAAGTTTGTTGTGCTAGAGCCCGCACCGGAGATTTCGACTTGCCAGAGCCTCAAGCCTCAGCCTCAGACCTTGCCCATTCCAGAAAGCGATGGTTCCAAAGTGGAGATTTCGTCGAAGAAGTTCATGACGGGTTCCTGGATGCCTGTTTCCCAATTCGGCCTTCTGTCTAAATTTGGTGATTCCCGCAACATGATGTATTGGCGTTTCCAAAGTAATGCAAGGGAGTGCTGAGCTCTCCACTCGACAGTGCCATGGGAGATACTTGAACAGCTGGGATGTCGTGGCACCATCGGTTTTGCCTCTACCCCTTTGGTCACTCGAAACAACTTCAATCGTATCCTGAGGTTGCGACCGGCCAAATTTGGAGGGCAGATGAGAGAGGAACCGAGGCATGCGAGGGTTCTGCGTCAGAAAGTTGGTGGTGCCACATTGGGGGCCGCAACCCATTTTGGGTATAATATTTCTAGCTGTGCCAGACACGTTGGCCATATTGAATTTTTCACTTCCCAATGTCTAGAACCGCTGTGTTCAATTCTCCTTTGTGCCTGCTGCAGCGGGTTGCCAACGTTGGTTCGAGTTTTGATGCTTAGACTTTTACGCTTTCAAGATGTAATGCCCGTCAATTGTGTGTCGTCAATGACGATGTCGGAAGTTGGAAACTCGAAGCAAAGACGATCAAGAAGACAGAATAGTTTCAGCACTGCCTGGTTTGTTGGAGCCGTTCGATGGAACGTCCGAATTACTTATACAAGCCAATCCAGAGGGATGAAAGCCGTTATCACGGTTGCATGTAGGAATTTCTTCACTCCAACATCCGGTCTCGACGAAAAAGTAGGGTCATGCCCACACTACCAACCCTTACAATAGTTCGGAATATCCGACCCGGACCGTAAACGCACGATCTTATCCTCCCGCATCACTCCATCCCACGTATAAAAACAAGGAGTATATAAAACCTCCACAGCCAGACCATAACCCTCACAAGCATCCAAAACCCTATCAATATCATCCTGCTCCACCCACTCCTCGCTCTGTCCAGAAAGATCCAAGCCAATCTCGCAGAGACCGGGTAAAGACTTGACGAGCTTGGTAATTAGATCGTGTAGCCATTCGACGCCGACATGAACACTGTCGTCCATAACCCATATTGTTTCTACATTCGGGGGCAGCTGGTGGGATAGATGGTCCTGCGATACGTCGCCCATTCCTAAGAGAACTATTGGGGGAAGTTGGAGGTATCGCAGAGATGTGAAATTATTGAGCGGTGAGAGATGGCGGTGTTGGGGAGTGCTAGGTTGGCCGACGTTGTGAAACCAGTCGAAATCTTGCGTGTGGATACGGAGGCATTGAAGGGTTTCATGGACATGGTTCAGAGCTGTTGTGAGCTCGGGGCCGGCGAATAGTACTTGCTCGAGGGCGTCATTATGGTAATCGTAACTAAAATGAGTGAGGTTGGGTGTATGTGCTAGTATTGTGCCGAGTAGAGAGGGAGTGGCCATTGTTGCGACCAATCGCAGTTTGGTCAGACGTTGAGCTACTGGTAGCTTGCCTTTCCACAAATCTTGGGGAAAACTTTCTTCATCCCTAGAAGAAGGAAATCTGTGGCATTGATGGCATGGGTATGTGTCTCCGTGCCTGGGTTTCCCTTTGCCTTCCCAGAGCCGCCCTGGTAAACATATACTGAGATCTTCCAATTGAGGAAAGCGGAAAGTGGAGAGAAGAAGGTTTTGGTCGATGGTACAGCAACACGGGTTTCCCTCGTAACCCTTCATAGTTGCTGCCAACTCTACCTTCCTGATGTTGGCGAAAGTGCCGGACTCCAAGGCTGATGGAACATGGGTGTTGTCGAGCAAAAGTCCGAGATCAAGCGACAAATATGTTAAATTTGAGCAAAGAAGTAGAGCAGAAGCGATCATGGCGTCCAAGCTGCCCTCAAGGATATCCTGTTTCCACCCTTCCTTTATAGTTTTGTTTGTGCTCAGGACTTTACTCGCACTTGTGTTGGGGACCTCCAGTGTGTATTCGCTCCTAAGCTTATGCCAGAACGAAACATCATCGCCCCAGGGTGTGAACCCATCGACATTAGAACTCTCCTCAGAACACAGCATCAACTCTCTAACTGCTGATCTAACTCGCCCATCTTGGAAGACATTAAAAAGAAATTCTGCAAACGCCCGCGAAGGCTCTTGTGTACGGTCCCATTGTATTGTGACACTACGATGGAGCGCCGGCCATGTAGCCTGCCGAAGAAGCTTTGAGGTGCGTGAGAGCTGTAGCACGGACGTTCGGTCTAGTCGAGCGGTAATATCATCGAGGATCTCGTATGGTAGGTCAGATATACTTGTCATGTCGACAGCGGGGAAAAAAGATGATGGTTTGGCGAAGTGGATGTGTACTAAGCTTACGGGAGTGGGGCACGGCCGTCAGCTTCGAGATTCACCGTTGTAGTGTACTAGGATGGCGCATTCGAGGATAAAACGCTTGCTTTAAGATCGAAATTGTAGCAAACAAGGATCGAACAAATGCAACAGTATTGAGTAATGTATCTGACTAGGAGCTATGAGAATCTATCTAGGCAGCCGACTAATAGGCGAGGACGTGGAACGATCACGTGTATTACTCGGGTCCCGCCCGTATCGGGTGATAGAAACCTTCCAATACTTTCGAGGTCTGCAGAAAACAAGAAGAAGGACTTCCTATAGTATTTACGCGGGATTTGGTGGAATTAGGTTTATGTTTTTAGTCTTATCATTTGCACATTTTCTCTAGGTGACTAGAAAAGGCTCTTCAAACAATCGCACTATGGAATCAACCTGTATCAAGGTATTTGACTATTCCATGTTAGATAATTTCAAACATAGTGATTTTCAAACATGAGTCTTGTTGGATGTTTCTTCATGAGAGTTCTGCTTGAACACCATCGTAGCCGAAGTATCTTTGGAAGGAGTTAGAAAGCCCAGAGCGATACGAATCGTCGACACTGCTCATTGGTCAATTAGGACGAAGAGCCAATGGTCGTGTAGCTAAGGACAAATGACGGAAATGTAGTACCTCTACAACGTTACACTAGTGTACATAGGAAGAAAGATGGAGTCGATAGCACGTGGAAATTTTACTTAGCTCCGTATCACAAATCATGCATGTAGCCTCAAGAGCGCACCGTTCATACATACAAAGAAAAGCATCCCACCTTTCGCTTGGCAGTCAGCATATCCCACCCCGCAAAGTTGCATCTCACTCGTCCAATCCGACAAGTAGAAGGGCGCAAGCAATGGCCAACCTGCACCCACCTATGCGTGTTGGAGTGCACAGCGGGCACACCGCCGATAGTTGATAGCGCTTGTGTCCACTAGAGGAAAAGGCAGCTGCCACGTTTTGGACAAGTCCTTGCGCTAGTCATGGCTACTAAGGGCGGGACGCAGGTCCTCGACCTCAACGTTCGCTCAAATAATTTCTGGAGACTTTCACCTTTTTGTTACCCTACTGGCCTTCGACGACTTTTTTTTTCTTATAGACCCTGCTGTTCGAGGCGGCGCTGGTATACGTTCGCAATATGCCACACGAGGAGCCGCTGCCCTTCTGGCTCGTCAATGTCCCGCGAGATCAGTGGCCAGCTGAATGTCCCGAATTTTTGAAGGAATGCAGTGAAAAGGACCGTAGGATCATCGGCACGCCGGACTCACAGTACAGGACTGTAACTTGGGATGAAGTTCTGGAGAAGATCAGTACGTTATTAATCCATGATTCAATAAATTCTTTTTCCAAGAACCTTGGGACGGTTCCAATTAACAAGTTCACGTGACTGACTTGAGGTTGGGTCTCAGGGATCAATCGCGTTGATACGTTCCATCGCCGGCCGTCAGATTTGAGGAAATATCGGCAATTCACTCATAGGCTGGTCAAGGAGTATGGCAGTATTTTGAACTTCATCGTGAATGAACGATTGCGGTGGAAGAGTATGACGCCGAAAGGTGGACCATTTGAATTTGATGGTAATTGGCTTCGTTAAATATCAACATTAAGTCACTGATCCGATCTAGAGGATATCAAGATTTTGTATAATGACTGGCCGTACGGGCTAGACGAGAAGATTGTCCACCTTGTCGTATGGGTCAAATTTCCTCTCGAAGAGATCCCTGGAACGGATGATCTTACACCCGAGGCCCGCAAGGCGACTGAAGACTACGTCCAGCGGACGTTCTGTAGCAAGATGAACCCGGAACATGTTGCCTGGTTCAAGAATTGGCAATCGATCAAATCAGTGCACGCCGTAGAGCATTTCCACGTGATGCTCTACGATCCTGATCCTGAGTTTATCAAGCTCATCACCAATGGAGATGCACCGCTGTCATCGCTTGTCTCATAAAGGGAACGATGTCAATCAAACTTGTGCTCCGCATAAAGTACGACACACGAAAATGCATTCATGAAGTTGGTTTTACAACGGTAGGGGTCCGGCATGGCACTTTTTTGGATTGGTGCATGGCAATGATTAGCGCCTCGGATTATATGGCTGGTCGACATGCATCTACCCGTAAGATAGATTAACCTGGGAATAGACCTTGTTTTTTGAAGGATGGATTACGAAGCTGTGAACTCTTGATGTTGGCGGGCACAACGACTGGATGATCTCTGGCAGGGATTTATACAAATGTGCAGAAACCGGCGATTTCTCCTGTCGATCCGACACCGAGGCAAGAAAAGGTTGGCCTGTCTAACCAGGTTTTGGGGCAGAATTGCATGCGAGAAGACTGAGATACTGTACCGCACTGTGTTTGAGACGGAAAAGTCGATGAACGCATGGGGGAACAGTCTGACTAGTGACCTCGCCTGAGGTCATCGTGTTGGCGTGCAGGCAGAAAATTTCCTACACGCTTGGTCGGTAGATACAGAGGCCAGTGACACGCCGTCGGAGGACGGAGGATGGCAGCGTTTTATCCACAAACACAGAAAAAGGCTAGCGAGAAAAGAGCAGGAGGGCCCCCAAGAGGGAAATGCGAGTGCAGAGCATGACAAAGAATGGTTGGCCTCTGGTGTGGCGCGTGGGTGGCGTCTGCCCAACGGTCTCCGATGGCATTGCGATCATCTTATGTTGACGTCGACCGAGTCCCAAGCCGTGAATTGGCGAATGTACATAGTACAGCGCCTAAGAGGTGACGGCGGGTGACTGGCAGGTGCGAATATGCCTCACGGGGCCCGTATGCAACAATCCACATCACTGAGCGCGTGAGTCGGGGATTGAACAAAGGACACAATAGTAAGGTGCATGCATGAGGGGCGCTCCTTTGTGGGACGTTTGGCCTATGAACGTTGGAGAGAGTCGAGAGTGAGTTGTTTAGCGTTGGGGCAGACGACAGCAAGTAGAGGCAAGAAGGAGCAAGTGACAAGTGACGGACAACGACGAGCAAATAATGAGGAGAGGCGAGTGCAGGCCAGCAGAGGCGAACAGAGGCGAGCAGAGGCGAGCAGAGGCGGTGAGGGTGAATGTGGGCTTGGCGTGACCCTTAAGCTGTCGATAGCGCCCAAAAAAGTTTCTTGAACGCGGAGCAACGCACGAACCCTCTCCGACCCCTACCCCTGGTGCCTCTATCCATGCACGCAAGCACACTGCAACAAGTTTCTAACCCACTCCCACTCCCACTCCCATTCCCGTTGCCGCTCCCGCTCAACATTCGACTCTCTCTTCTTCTCGCGCCCTCCTCTTCTCCCCTTCTCGAGCCCCCCAGAGTCGTGTGTTGCGCCCCCAATTGCCTTATTCCGGCCCTCGGCTAGCAATTGCGTCAGCTGTACGGATTATATTGCTCCATACTGCGTGCCTGTATCGCTCACCCGCGCACCTGCCGCCTCTGATAACGCTCGATCCTCCAGGGCTCCATCTTCTTACCGACCAACTATCGAATTTCACCAGGCTTCCATCTCACATACTACCCTCGATCCCTTCTGCGCATTCGTACTTCGCAGTGTCACTCTCTACGCAATCGCAAGCTGCACCGCCACCTCTCCGCGTAACCCCATGAACAAAAGTCTCTGAGCGCCCCGCGGAAGCACCCCACTGTTCGAACATTGCATACAAACATGTTTGGCTTTCTCACATCGCGCTGGCAGAGCGCCGGCGGCTCAGACAAGACTCGTCCGCATTGGTTTGACCGCCATGTAAACCCAGTCTTGCTTTCCATTGCGAAGAAGGCCTGCACCCACCCCGTACATACAATCGTCACCATTGCGTTTCTGGCCAGCTATTCGTATCTAGGAGTTTTGGACAAAGGCCTTTTAGAGCAGAGTCCAGCCAAGGCGGATGGCAAGGTGGATTTCAGTACTCTGGTGGCTGGCAGCAAGAGACTGAGGATTGGTGAAGAGACCGCATGGAAATGGGAGTCGGACGAAGCCAAGGTCGAGAACAAGGTGGGTGGGCTGTATGCTCCTCTAATTCTCCTAGGCTGACATAGTCGTAGCCTGCGCAGGAAATAGCTCTCATCACTTTCGTTTTCCCCGAGTCGAGCTCCTCCAATAGCGCCCCTTCTCAAAATTCCGTACCCAGCAATGTCTCTGCGAAGCTTCTGCCTAGCTCCTCAAGCTCCTTCTCGACCATATCCGACGATACCTCGTTGGCCTTTGCGATCCCATATACTGAAGCGCCGGACTTTCTCATGTCGATGCAGGAGATTTCTGCTCCCGAAGATGCCTCCGAGTCGCATGGTTCTGAGGAAGATGGCACACACGAGGAGAAAAAGTGGATTATGAAGGCAGCTAGGAGCGGAAGCACTCCGAGTGGCGTCCGCAATTGGGCACGGGAGTCTTGGACATCGTTTGTCGATCTGCTCAAGGCAAGGCGGCTCCCCACTTAAATCATAGACAAGGTGCTGACTTGACCCATAGAATGCTGATACCGGTGATATTGTCATAATGGCAATGGGATATCTCGCCATGCATTTGACCTTTGTGTCGTTGTTCCTTGCCATGCGCCGACTAGGATCCAACTTTTGGCTGGCTGCGACTGTACTGTTTCAGTCCGCTTTTGCCTTCCTTTTTGCACTGCTGGTCACGGTCCACCTTGGTGTCCCCATCAATATGGTGCTCCTTTCCGAAGGCTTGCCTTTCCTAGTGGTCATTATCGGATTTGAGAAACCCATTGTTTTGACCAAGGCCGTACTTTCGGCCTCGCTTGATGCTCGTAGAACGGCCGAAGAACACAAGGGCGAGCCACTCTTGATCCAGAATGCTGTTCAGACCGCCATCAAGCAGACTGGATTCGAAATTGTGAGGGATTATTTCTTCGAGATTCTTATCCTAGTCGCGGGAGCCATGTCTGGTATTCAAGGAGGTCTCCGTCAGTTCTGTTTCCTTGGTGCCTGGATTCTGCTCTTTGATTCCATCATGCTCCTGACCTTCTTCACTGCCATTTTGACGATCAAATTGGAAATAAATCGCATCAAGCGCCACGTCGCGCTTCGCAGGGCTCTTGAGGATGACGGTGTCAACCGACACGTTGCTGAGGAAGTGGCTGCAAATAACGACTGGCCCGCTGCTGGTGTACGCAACCACACTCGATCAAGCACTACCACCATCTTCGGGAGGAAGATTACCGTCCCTAAATTCAAGGTTCTCATGGTTGCTGGATTTGTTCTGGTCAACTTGTTGAACTTGGCTACGCTCCGATTTGGCATCTCCACCTCTAAAGTATCTCACATCTCGGGTGTTGGGGCTACACCTCCTCTCGATCCCTTCAAGGTTGCCGGCAGCGGACTAGACTCCATCGTCGAACAGGCTAAAAACACCGCAGCTTCGACCATCGTCACTGTGTTGATGCCCATCAAATACGAGCTCGAGTACCCTTCTGTACACTATGCTGAGCCAGTTCTTCCTCAGCCAAACGCTCCTCTTCGAGGAAACATTAGCAGCCACTTTGTCGATGGTGTTCTTAAGAGTTTGGAGGATCCTTTCCTTAGCAAGTGGGTTATCGCTGCTCTTGTCATGAGCGTGGTCCTCAATGGGTATCTTTTCAATGCGGCCCGCTGGACGATCAAGGACCCACACCAACCCTTGGAGCCACCTGAACCCCGTGAGATCCAAGATGGTGCACCCCCAACTCCCGCCAGTGGCATTCCCCACCAGCACATGCCGTCCCCGCCGATTACTCCCAATCCAGAACAACAAGCCGGCCGTGGGGGCATTCGACCGCTTACAGAAATCATGCCACAGGCTCCAGCGGTCCATATACAGCCGGACACCCCTAGCTCAGAAGCGGAACAAAACCTGCCTAATCGGCCTTTAGAAGTTCTAGAGCAGTATGTCAGGGATAAGCGAACTCACAAGCTCAGGGATGAGGAACTGATCGAGCTTTCTGTAATGGGCAAGATTCCCGGATACGCTTTGGAAAAGACCCTTGGAGACAAGACTCGTGCTGTCAAGATCCGCCGTGGCCTTGTCTCTCGCACTCACGCCACTCGTGAAACCTCAACTTTGCTCGAACGCTCCAAATTACCTTACCAGGACTACAACTATGATCTCGTACACGGCGCTTGTTGTGAAAACGTTATCGGATATCTACCTCTACCCCTCGGTGTCGCCGGTCCTTTGATGGTTGATGGCCAAAATTATTTCCTTCCCATGGCTACCACTGAAGGTGTGCTTGTAGCAAGTACATCCCGTGGTTCGAAGGCCATCAACGCTGGTGGCGGTGCCACTACTGTCCTTACTGCAGATGGTATGACTCGTGGCCCCTGCATCGGTTTCGAAACTCTTGCCCGCGCTGGCGCAGCAAAGATCTGGCTTGACTCTGAGGAGGGCCAACGAACCATGAAGAACGCCTTTAACTCCACCTCGCGGTTCGCCCGACTCCAGTCGATGAAGACCGCAATTGCCGGCACAAACTTGTATGTCCGGTTCAAGACAACGACCGGCGATGCCATGGGTATGAACATGATCTCCAAGGGTGTTGAACACGCTCTTGGTGTTATGGCTAATGAATGTGGCTTCGAGGATATGAACGTTTTGACTGTCTCCGGAAACTACTGCACCGATAAAAAAGCGGCGGCCATTAATTGGATTGATGGACGTGGCAAGGGTGTCGTCGCCGAAGCCGTTATTCCTGGCCACATTGTCAAGAGTGTACTTAAGTGTACAGTTGACGAGCTGGTAGATATGAACATATCGAAGAATTATATCGGATCTGCCATGGCTGGAGCGCTTGGTGGTTTCAATGCGCACGCAGCAAATATTGTTGCGGCGATATTTCTGGCTACTGGTCAGGATCCTGCGCAGGTTGTTGAGAGTTCGAATTGTATCACCATCATGAAGAAGTAAGTATTGAGGCATCCAAAGCCACTATCTGGCCGTTGGCTACGACTGTTTTGTTTTGATGAATATAGCGCTAACAATAGCAACAGCTACAACGGAAACCTCCAGATCTCTGTATCCATGCCCAGCATCGAAGTCGGTACAATCGGTGGTGGCACAATCCTCGAACCTCAATCTGCCATGCTCGATCTTCTCGGTGTGCGCGGCGCACACCCTACATCTCCCGGCGACAACTCCCGACAACTCGCCAGAATCATCGCCGCAGCAGTCCTCGCTGGTGAACTAAGTCTCAACGCCGCTCTGGCGGCCGGCCACCTGGTCAAGGCACACATGGCCCACAACAGAAGCGCGGTACCTTCAAGAGCACCAACTCCTGCGCCCCAAACACCCGTAGGCGCACAGACGCCTGTCACCTCAGCGTTGACCAGCACACGAGATGGGCCGCTTCCTAGGAGGTAGATTTGAAAAACCCTACCTCCTGCATTTACATTACATTACATTACCTGACGAGCGTCCTTACGTACCTCGCTTTACCTTATCACTCTACCTCTATATATCTGAACACCATCGGTTCTGTCAGCATAACCTATAGATAAGATTAGTCACCTAATAAAATTCATTACATCTTTCCATTGTTTCTTCTGTTGCATTATATTGCTTTGATGACACGTACATAGATACACGCATCAACGTACTATGTAGAAAGTATGCAAAACTATCCCTAATGACGTAGAATTTTTCCCTGAATCGTGAGACATTCTTGACTTTTAGTATGATATGTGAGGATATTCATATCTAGTTGTTAGTAGGTACTTAGAGCACGTACCGGTTTCAGAGAATGTAAGTTACTTGACATGTGGAAGGAAGGAATTATTTAGGAGAAATGGAATTTGTGTTTTTATCATCTGAGTCTGAGGTTGAGGTTGAGGCTAGACCGCTGTGGTGGACTTGTGTTAATGTATTAGTGTTAAAGTGTGTGTGTGTGTGTGTGTGTGTGTGTGTGTGTGTGTGTGTGTGTGTGTGTGTGTGTGTGTGTGTGTGTGTGTGTGTATATATGTAATTAAGTACAATTAAGTATAGCATTCTCACTTAGGGGTCTTATATGCTATCTCTATCATGCCAAATAGCCCAAATTTTTGCCCTTTAGGATTTACGCAAGCTGTGCATGTTGTTATTATGTGGCAATAGAGGTTTTATAGTTTGGGTAAAGGGAAAGGGCAGAGTTTCTAGCTGGAGCAGTGCTAAGAGTCAGCGTAGGCAGAGGCAGAGGCAGAGTTTTTGGCGTTGTGGAAGCATGGTTTGAAGGTTGTTTGTAAGCCCGAGGATAATAGCAGATCTGGGACGAGAAAAGGAGGTAGGCGTTGGAATGTAAATGTTTGGTATTTTGAGAGGTTGGCGTGACTCGAGATGAGGAGGAAATTTGGGAAGGGGCGTAAGCGAAGAGGCTGATGGTGTGGGTGGAAATCGTGGATGGAAGGTGTTGCTCTCCAGGGTCAGGGCAATAACCTTGATACATCTTCTTCATATAACCTGGATAGAGCTCTTTTACTGATATTCTAACGCGAGATAAAGTCTCAATCACTATAAGGAAGGTTATTTGTGTTTATGGTACTGTAGGAGACGAGTTGCATGCTGAGAGCGGAACAATCAGATTCTCATCCCCAAATGCCAGTGGGCTGAGTGAGGCCTGTCCACGAGGCTGTGTGTCGCCTGAATCCATTGGTTGATCGTTGACCGGTCAATGTGCTTGGCGATTTTATATACCTCCGCCCTCTTCGTCTTTAGCCCTCCGCTTCATTCTCAACATTGTCACGAAATGGCGGAAGTCGCTGGCACCGTTGTTAGTATCATATCCCTTGGATTGCAAGCCTGTCAAGGGTTGGTTTCATACTTCAAATCCGCAAAACATGCAGCAGGCCGAGTATCCGAGATCAAGACGCAAATGGAACAACTGGAGAGGGTACTGGAGTGCCTCGATGGCGAAGTTCTGAAATCGGATTCGAAGGAGGTAAAAAGAGCCATAGATATTAGCCTTGGGGCTTGCAATAAGGCTATCGAGAAAGTGAAGAAGAGCTTGGGAACGTACGGCACCACCGCGGACGCGAATGCAGTTCGAAGTATGAGGAGTATTAAAATGCGCCTCGCATTCCCTTTTAAAGAAGATGACATTTCCCGGTGCAGACATGCGTTGTTAGAAACCCAGCAGAGGTTACAAACAGCGTTAAGCGCCTTGAACATGTCAGTCTGAGTTGTCTGTATCTTGTTGCCATCCTAATCTATGCAATAGACGAGACGCCCAGAATATTCGACAAGATCTGACACAACAATTAGACGGTCTTGAAAGTACGCTGAATGATCTAGGAGATCAACAAAATGGCCATAATACGAGATCAATGGAAGAGATATACAATCTCGGACGCTACATTCAGTCAGGCCTCTTGTTGTCGGGAAACGAGAGAAGCGACATTCAGAACGAGGTTGCCAATATCCAAAAATCTTTAACACCAGTCACTGAATATGTAGCGCATTCATCAGCCATTATGGACTCCGTCCTCACAACGTTGGACAAGATAGTAAGTGTTGTCATCCGATCATCGTCAGTAGTGACTTAAAGAACACAGGAGATTCAGGCTAGTAGACAAACAATATCATCCACCTTGCCGCACGCCATCGACGAGTATACAGAAGATCTACGAAACGCGGGACAGGAGGTAGCTCGTCTATCACCTCCATCATATATCCGCAATCTACAAGCGCAGACAAGGCCTCCACTGCCTCACTGTAATTGTCAGTCTAACAAGAAATCGGCTAGATACCTTAACTGGCTCCTAGATGTTTCTCAATCAAAAATAGAACACGATGATGGATGTCCCCAGGCCAAATGGGAGCCAGTGACAAGTGAGCTTATACTTCGAATGTCGATATGCTGCTTTGCTTTGAGACGAAAGATACAAGTGGCGCTATTGCTGTCAAATGACCCGGCCTTTTGGTCCATCTCACCAAAACCTGCATGCTACCGCATTGTCGATGTCGAATCTCCAGCTTTTAAGCTCCTATTGTCGTTCGTTAAAGTGGTGTATTCGAATCCTTCCCGTGATTCGGCCACGGAAGCAATCAACAACCTCAGGACGCTTTTTGAGCTCAGGCAAGCTTCACCGAGCGATAGGTTGAGTGATGGTATGACTTTGATACATGTAGGAAAATCGGTCTTTGTGGAAGTACGTGCTGTTGACTTTGCAAAACAGTATTTCTGCTCGGTTATAAGGCGGAGCGCCCGTAGTCCTCTTATGACTTCGGGCCACCACGAGATGGGGAGATTCCTTCTACGAACCATGCGGGAAAAAGACGTCTGTGAGAGAGATGATTCGAACCGGTAAGAAAATCTACCTCCCTTGACTTCTTATTATTTCTCACTACTAATGAGAGCTAGGACATGTTTGGAATACTTGGAAAATAAAGGACATGCAGAGCTGGTTGAAGATATGCTAGAGCGGGGGATCTCATCTAGGATCTTTCTATGGGGCGGAGGCTGGAGCCTCAGCGGCAGTCTCGCCACATATAGCGAGCATGAAGGATCCCTGCAATGCCCAGCGAGCATCAAACAGGTGCTTCTACGATCCGCGAATGGTCTACGTGACTTAATTCGGACCTATCCTGCGGTGCTCTCCTGTAGATACCATCCAGTAATGCCTGGCTCCGTGTACACAGCATGTTCATCTGATGACCTATCAGGAGCATCGTTGTACGAAATAATAACCATGGCTGGTTGGGATGAAGGGTGCAAGATACTAGCAGAGAACCATGCTCCTGTACTAAAGCCTTCTATTACGACAGGTTATCTCAACACCGCATGGCGAAGTGGAGAGGTAAAAGTCCTAGACTTCTGGCTGAAGCACCGAGAATGTCTTAGGATGGAAGAGCTCTTCAATACCGGTCCTCTTGATCCAAGACTGCTTTTTTCGTACTCACGAGCGCAACGAATTCTACCCATGGGTATTACATTCATTAATGCACTCGTTCACCAACGACGGCGTCTACAACAATTCGCGGAAGCACATCTTCCCGAATCTGCTCATTTTTGGCGCAAAGATAGATTATTGGATGCTGACGCTCCAAAAGTCTGGAACTCACTTAAAAAGTACCAAATCGGGCCACCGGAGCAATTACGGCCAATTGGGAAAGGTGTATACTTTCACGAAACTTACCACCCCGACTACGTGCAGGTGCTAGACCTGCTCTACAGCAGTGGATTCAAAGATATCTCAAAAGGGGATTTCGGCCATAGCGAAGACGATGAACCAATCTCACCACTCCTTAACATCGCCATCAGTGCATGGCGTTCGCCTGAAGGACGACGACTGGATATAGAATCTTGGTTCATGTCGAAAGGCGCAGACCTAGAGGAGCTATGGCCAAATTCCAAGATAAGTGTTCTGCACTGTATGGGCTGGAAGCTCGGCTGCTCATTAGACATCTCGCACGACTTTCTCCGGGAAAAGGACCTTTTCAAAAATCTTCTCGCAAATGAGACCACCGATTCTTGTATCTGCAAGTGCAACGTGTCAGGATGTCGGTTCCTTCATTGCCTGCTCAAGGGAAGTGATCACAGATATCTTCCTGCTGAACCCTTTCTGGACACAGGGAATCTCAGATGGTGCCAACAAGATTGGATCCTTTCCCTAGCAAAGAAATTGGGTTATATCTCGTCGACCTTGGGATGTAGATGGCTTATCACGGATTTTATACGCCTCTATGCGTTTTCACGGCTACAACTTCGACATACATGTTGCGGTAGTGGCAACTCTGAGTTCAACTGGGAGTCGAATACAAGTGTTGTGCCACCATACTGCTTTGAATCATGGAGATCAGAGAAAGAGACAAGGAGAATTCTACGAGAGGATCGAGATCTGATCATAATCCTGGACAACCTTGTCGAAGAGCTCGATGAAAAGTTCACAGCGCTCCAAACCACAGTAATGGACTTCACGAAGAATCACATGCAACCAAGAATCGATGCCGAGCTTCAAATATTGAAAGAAGAAGATTTCATCAAATTTTCCGCGGGTCGCAGGGAGTTGGGAGTGGTTATGGAGGTTGATGAGAGCGATGAGGAGGAGAAAGAGGAGGAGAACAGACATTCAGAAGATGAAGAAAGTAGCGACGAGATTGATAGTGATGGCGATCTATGAGTTCCATGGTTTTATTCAAGGGTGGCAGCAGGTTACAATTGACGAAATCCGGTCCTTTTTCGTGTCTTTACTGTTGGTTTCATAGATACTTCGTTTGAACAGTGAACAATTATCTCAAGAATATTTTTAAAAAACGTGTAGAGAAGAATTGAAGGGGATCAGTACACACACACATTCACAAAAACTAAACCCAACGACACCCACCCCTCAACTCTCCACTTCCAACACCTAACATCATTAACCCATCACCTCACCTCACCTCACCTCGTCTCATCCACATCACCTAAAGTTGCAAAACACAAGTATAATATATATATCATTTCATTTCATTTCATCCCCTACAACAACTGACTACCTCTATTCACCACCTTCTCCTTCTCCTTCTCCTTCTCCTTACCCCAACCCCCGACCCCCCCCCCACACCTCGATATACTACGCTCTCCTAACTCCAGCGATTGCTCGCTCACACCTCCATTCATGATAAGATATACAACGGGCAAAAAACGAAAAACCAAAGCATCAATCATCACATCACTACAACCCTTCAGAAGAAGAAGAAGAACTAGAATCGAAGAAGAAAGTCGGAAGAAAAAAGCGTAAACAAACACCGACCGACACCAATATTTATGCAGAGAGTGAGTGAGAAAAGGGGAGAGCAGTATCAGATGCCAGAGAGAGAGAGCGCACATTCTTTCCCTTTCGTATTTCGTTTCTCGGTCGTTTATTCCCATCATCCTTATTCCATTAAGACACCGGCACCTGCGTTTCCAATTCCCTGCCCTGTTCTAGTCCTGCAGTGTGGTATCTTGATGATGCTGATGCTGAAAATGACGGCGCTCACGATGACTCCTTGCTTTGCTCCCTTGCCCAGCCGACAAAACACCCGAAAACATCCCAGAGCTCAATTAAACAAGCATTGATTACCTACTCATCCCGGTAAAACTTCTTGAAGATCAAATGCAGGAACAGATTGACATTTAACCTGACCGCTCCATTTCCGCTGCCGTCTTTGCCTTCGCCAAACAAGTTCATGAATTGATGGTTGTCGAACTGTGCTTGGAGCAAGCCGTCCAGTGGCACTTCTGCAAATGCGCCCGGGATCATCATCGAGCCCTGCGATCCCTGCATCTCGAACACGCCTATCGTGTTGGACGAGATGGTGATGTCAATATGCGAGTATTGGGCTGGATCATAGCCATTCCATGACACAAGAATACCCTTCTCGGCAAGGTTGCGGGCGGAATACTTGAAGGAGCCAAAGCGGTAGGACCGTCCTGATCGTTGGAGTTCTTTCATGTGGTTGTATTGTCGGGTGAATGGCAGAAGGAACTTTTTCTTCCCACGCTTGTTTTGCAAAGTAATCATGGCTTGCTCAACGTAGTCATTGTATGACTTCAATTGGCTGTCGAGATAGTGTGCCTTTTCGTCCAATGCGGCAAGTGTTGCACGTACACCTTCGAGTTCCTTGGCGCGCTGAATACGGCGGCGATGCTTGGTACGGATGTCCACAGCAATGGCATTGAGTAGATCCTGATAGTTGTTATGTGGAGAGATGCGGCCAGTTCGTTGGAGTGTGATGATGTTTTCAAGTGCAGATCGTTTCAGCGTTGGGTAGTCCAGGTCTAGCAGGGAGGTTGTTGACATGTCCGTGGTATAGGTAGAAGCGGCAGAGGAGCGGACATTGCGGTTTCGGTCTCTCTTCTGGGCAGCAAGCTCCTCTCGGACCAAAGCATCCCATCTATCCTCATCTTCGGGTGTCACTGGTCGGCACATAATCTCTGTAAGGTTGGAGCCGGTCTGGATGCGGATGATATATAGGACGTAGCGCTTAGTCTCCATAAAGAGAGATTTAATGGCGGCGTCAGGATCTAAACATTTTGTAAGGAAATGAAAACGTGTGTATACGGATGAGATTATTTACCTTCTTGTTCGTGGAACTTGGGATTCAGCGTCAAAGTGATTTCCGTTGAGCTCACATGTAGGAGTTCATTCTCGTTGTTCTTTGCGCTTCCAAGTTCACGAATGATTTCTCGGAGAGGATCGTCTTGGGATGGGCATAGAGTGGGGAGATCATCGACAACGAGGTTGTGGATGGCGAATATATCAGCAAGCTTGATGTACAACGTTGGCTTCGTTCGAGCGTAAAGATCGTTGTATTCATCAATCTCGAATTGTGCTTCAGCGTCGCGGACGTCGATCAAGGTGGACCAGATCTCCTGTAAGCGGTCGATGGCCTCGGTAATGTAGCTATTTAGAGGCTGAAGATAGACGTTCTCGCCACCAAAGAGCCTTCCTCCAGCTATTTGACCCAAAACCTTGGCGACTTCACCCAGATTTCGGTTCATTAACGGGGATAGGCCTCGGTCGACCACGCCCCAATGATGAGGCTGCAGCAAGGCCGGTTGAAGGTATTGTTTCCAGACCCACTGTCCCGCAATTTGGAGTAGTTGTTCTTGTGCCTCGTACGGGAACTTTTGATGAAGTTCCTCGAATATCTGCTGTGCCATGTATCGAACTCCGTAGGGCATTCTGTGGACCAATTCTTCCATCATTGAAAAGAACTGGTCGGCAATATCTCGAAGGTCTTGAAGGTGGTGAATGAACGTTTCTCGGGTCTCAGGGTCCTTAATCGCTTGATCGCGAGAAATGTTGGGATCGCGGTGACTTCTTCGGCCAGTGCGCAGTTCTTCGTTGTTGATGGCAGAGCGATAGATTTGCATGGGGTCGCTCTCTAGATCCAGTCCTTCATTCTCGATAATGTTCTCCTTAATGAGTGGAGAATATAGATCTTTGAGGTATTTGCGATCCCGTGGCGATCGGACGTAGCTACTAAAAAGCTTAACCCAGAAGAAGTTTCCGCGGGTGTATTCTTGTAAAGTGCCGCAAGCATCTACGTCTTCTTTCAATGACCGCGAGAGGAGCTTCAAAAGATAGTATTCCTCGCGTCGCTTCTGGGCGAGACCGTAAAGGCTCATGGTCAATTGTTCGATACGCTTGGTGTCTTTCTCAGCAAGACCTTGATCACGCAGTCGCTTGAACAGGCGGGCCATGTACTGAGGCTGGGTTTGTAGCATGAAGAAAAGCTCCTGATAATGTTCAAGTTTCCTTCGCGAATTCTTGTTCAAAGCCTTGAGGTCGAATGGATCCTTTGAGGAAATGTCTTTACTCGATAGCAGTGTCCCGACATGGCCTCCAAAATGCTTCTGATGCTTTACAACCTCATCTAGAGTGATCTTGTTCTTGACAAGCAGGGCAATCTTGATGTCGAGTTGATCAATGTACTGTTCGGCAAGCTCGTTTTGTCGCACATGTTGTACAACGGTTTTCCTGAGCCTTTCGAATTCTAGGAGTTGTTAGCAGTGTGACAGAATAAAGACCTGTGTTATACATACCTATCTCCTCATCAAAATCGATATCGCTGTCATTAAGGAGGTGCACAAAGTTCTTGACTGTCGAGACAGGTGGATTCTTGCCACTTGTCAGACTCTTGTAAGCCTCGCCTTGTTGTCGACCCCGGACGAAGCTCTGAATCTTGATGACCTTCTCCATATTCTCCTTGTAATGCTTTTGTTTTTGCGCAAATCTCTGTCGGACCATCATAGCTCTAGCCAAAGCTTGGAGCTCGACGATTGCATCCTCGTATTCCTCGACCTGGCCGAGCAGGGCACCGATTTCCATCCGGAGCATCATGCCTCGGGCAAGGCCTTGGAGTGATATGATCTCGGTCTCTTGATTGTTGAGCTCGCAGAGCACGTCGTATGTGCGCTGTCTCTGTATGAATCCGCGGCATGCCGATTGAAGATCGACAATCGTCGTTGTTTGTGCCTGTAAAGCCTTAAGGTCAGAGAAGTGCCTCTGTCGTGACAGAAATCCTCGCATGTAAGACTGTAAAGAAGTGATCAAACTCTCTTGATCTTTCAACTGTTCCAGCTTCGCCGAGACTTCTAATCGAAGCTGGCTACCTCTTGCAACAGCCTGAAGATCGATAACTTGGGGCAACTCGGTTTGGAGCGCTTCCTGCAGCAGCCTGAGGGAGTTTCTCACACCGTTGCCCCGAATCTTAGAATGGAAAGCGGACCAATTGACATCAGTGCTTACCAGCTGCTTCTGCATATCGGCATTCTGTTGTCTTGCTATAAGGCCTCTAGCCGAGGACTGCAAGAGCGTAATTAGAGATTCGTGCTGTCGAAGGTTTTCCTGGTCGGCTCGTAGGGATTGTCGCAGAAGAGCGGCCCTTGATGCGGCTTGTAATTGAGCGATGCTGGCCTCGTTCTCTTTGATCTCCATGTATTCTCGGTCTACCTGCTGACGCAGGAGGGCTCCTCGGATCATGGCTTGGATCTGTGGCACGACAGTTTCTGTGTCTCGAGTGGCCTGGTACTGGTTGCCAACACGTAGGCGCTCAAGGGCTCCACGAATCGCTGCTTGGAATTGTCGAATGCCATTTTCGTGGCGTTGCACTCGGGATTTGATGAATTGGACCTCAGACCTTGCTTTTCGACCACGGAAGAGATTTTGGACCTTGAGTACTTGCCATTCCTTGTCCCGCCAGTACTCTTCCTCTCCTCGTATCCTCGATCGCACCAAGAATCCACGAGCGGCACTTTGAAGGTGCACAGCAAATCGTCGCATATCTAGGCGGTAGTAGGCGATCTGTCTGGCCCAGTCACCTCGGATTCGCGATTGAAGGTCAACAACGAGATGTTCATTGTCCCATAGCTGCTGCATCATATCACCTAGACGCATTCTTAGCATTGCACCTCGAATCTGTGCCTGCAGATCCACAATGATCGCTTCATTCTCTCCGAGCTCTCGATCAATCCGATCCTCTTCGGACTCGACCGGCTCTGGTTCCGGTTCTACTGCAAAATTTGCCTGCATTCCGGAGAAATTTGGCATGCTGACGCCGGATTTGTCAAGGCCTTTCTGCATAGCCTCGAGTTCATGGTCTTCAAATTGTAATTTTCCGACGAGATTGCCAATGCGGAAATCGACCATGCCTTTCCGAAAGAGAAGCCATGAGAGGGCGTGGATGCAATATATGACCTTTGGAACATTCTTCTTTTCGTAGAGATCGACCAGTTCAAATCGAAACAGCTCAGGAAGATCGACCTCAGCTACAAACTGGAAAAAGTGGGCGTAATTATTAGAGTGCCGGTATTGTAGCTTCGGGTCTCGGAATATACGTATAGCGCGTCCACGGATGGCTTGGACAATCTCTGCTAGAGTTACTCCGTTTCGTAAGGCTTCCTCCAACTGAACAATAGGAGGGATGTCCTTGCCAATGATGTCTTCTATCCATTCCTTGGCTTCTCCAATGTGACAAAGATACTCGTATGCTTGCAAAAATTGTCGTTGTTGATCCATCCAGTTCCGGCTGGCCCACCCAGAGGATGATGGTTTTTGCCCGCGCATTGAGTCTGTCCGTTGTAGCCTCCTTCGCCCATGTAACCCAACAACTTCCTGCTCGGGAGATTTTATCGAAAAGTCGTCTTCCGTTGCGGACTCTGCAAATTTGGAGAGCGTTCGAAGATGGCCGGTCGAGGACTTGCCGAAACTTTGCAGGTCAGGCCGCTCAAGGTGCGTTGATACTGTAGGACGTGAGGAGTGATCGCGTGTCGGAGCGCGTATCGAATCCGATCGAGAGATTGCCATGGAAAGTGGTCGTGGTTTCGCTGGTGGGGATATCGAGCCATCGTAGGGGGTATAGTTGATGTTTTCAACGCTTTGCGAACGTACATGTGTAGGGCTGTTGGAGGCACGGATCGGCTTCTCGGGAGCTGGAGAACTCTGTGGAACCTGTGGCAGTGGTTTAAGAGCCTTACGCATACTGGTGTAAGTACTGCTTGCATCTGTGTCTGTGTCTACTGAGCCGAAATAGCTTTCAGTGCGTGCTTGTGAGAGTGCAATTCCTTCGCTCTTCCCTCGCCGATGACCCATTGCCGGGGCTACGACTCCATTAGAGCCATTACTGGAGAGCGTACTTGAGCGGCTTGGAGGGTATTGATTCGAGCCGTTTGAATATGCTGAAGAGCCATTTGAGGCAACGGAGCTCTGTCGCAGGGGAGAGGGCGAAGCCGCCTGGTGGCCCAGTCTTGTTCGAGGTGAGTAGGAGTAGCTCATAGTGAGCGAGGCGATGAAAGTCGGAAACCAGTGGCCGCAGATCGGAGCAGCATACGTTGTACAGACAGGCGAGTGACTGGGTGAATTATGGTGGCTGTTTGAGAGTCAAGAGGCCGTTATTGAGACCACGATATTACAAGATGGTAGAGACGCGCCAGGCCGTGGACACGAGCCCCTCGAGGTGCGACGAATGTCCTTCAGAAAGGGTCAATTGACCGGGCCGAGCAGAAAGAGCTGCGCAGCCGAAGAAAGTAATGAGGAATGTGGAATCGTGGGATGATAGATTGGAGTCGCATATGCGATGAGGTTGGAATTGAAAGTCTTTGCGCAGGCGGGTTGTGTGTTTACGGCGGCCGGGGTGTGTTGTTGTTGCCGTGGGAGACGACGCCACGCTAAGCGCCCCCCCGCCAAAGTCAACAGTGCGTGACTGCTCGGACGTCACGCCTCTGAAGATCATTCGAAACAGGGCAGACAGGGCAGGGCTACTTTATTGAAGTCTTGCTGCCAGGGTCAGGTTCGGTCGAGTCCTTGGTCCTCGATATACTGTGCTGTGTTGCTTCCTTGAATGTTGGCACAAAACAGCTACCAGCAGCACACCCTACACCTCTACCCCCTGGCCCTACTGGGGTGCTCTCGACCACGACTCTTCGCCAAACTGCCTTTAATCTTATGTTCATTTACTTATCCTTATACACGCACAATTTCAATCGTTGTCAATAATGAGATGCACAGTATGGAGTCGGCGACCCGCATACAACTCCTGGCGTGGCTCTCAAAGTAAGGTTGACTTTGACAGCCAATAAAATCATCCGTCGGGGAGACTCCGGTCGCCCTCGACACAACTCCAAGCCGAACACGCCCAAATTTGGCAGCATTTGAGGATGTTAGGATGGGGGAGACCAAAATCCGGACTCGAGCCCGACTCGACTCGACTTGGACTCGATGGCTACGTACATACGGAACAGCGTACTGGAGCATCTCGCCTCTTGATCTCCATCTGCACCTTTGCGCTTCGCCGCTTCGCGGGATCTGCAGGTCGGAAACGCGCTAACGCAATCATCACGTGCGATTAGCGCACGGACGTTTCGCTCCACACAAATTCTTTCTCGCGGCTCCAACTTTCTTGCTCTTGGGAAAAGCCCTTCACTTTTTCCCGGCCAAAGGTTCAGCCCCCAGAACTGCGGTCTATCTCCTCAAGTCACCCTATTTCATTCCTTCTCCGTTCCTGAGAAGTTCTTCTTTTTTTTACTACCATGGCCATTCTCAACGGCGACGCCATGACCGACAACAGCTCCAATGCTCTTGACTTCACCAAAGCCCTCAAGGTCCTCAAAAATGAGTTCCCAGAGCGTGATGGAATCGATGTCAAGACTCTCATTGACTCAAAGGTGAATGGTGGTTTGACGTACAATGACTTCCTTATGCTTCCCGGCTATATTGGTACGTCTACAACAAAATTCCTCTATCTAACTTTTTGCTGACCCACAATTCAGGCTTCCCCGCTTCTGAGGTCGCTCTTGACACTCCGGTCACCAAGCGAATTACCCTCAAAACCCCTTTCGTGTCCTCGCCCATGGACACAGTCACCGAGCACTCAATGGCAATCCACATTGCCCTCCTCGGTGGCTTGGGTGTTATCCACCACAACTGCTCCCCTGATGAGCAGGCCGAGATGGTACGCAAAGTCAAGCGATTCGAGAACGGTTTCATCCTTGACCCGGTCGTCATCTCACCCAAGACAACTGTAGCAGAAGCCAAGGCTTTGAAGGAGAAGTGGGGTTTTGGCGGTTTCCCAGTCACTGGTCAGTCCATTCCCATGAGAACTATACTGCGTCCCAAGTTTTTAAACATGATGAACAATCTTACCTTTTTTAACTTTCGTTCATCCGTAACGATTTCGTCGTACTGTGGAGTTTTGAAGATTTCTGTCTGACCAAAAAGTTTCTACTGGACTTGCACGTCAAAGAATTTTTTGAGATGGCGGCTGACAAATGCTCTGTAGAGAACGGTACTTTGCGATCCAAGCTCGTCGGTATCATCACCCCTCGTGATGTTCAATTCCACGAGAAATTGGACGATCCGGTCACCGCTGTCATGTCGACTGACCTTGTCACCGCCCGCCAAGGTGTCGATTTGAAGGAAGCCAACGGCATCCTTAGCAAGTCCAAGAAGGGCAAATTGCCCATCGTTGACGAGAGCGGTAATCTCATTGCGCTACTCTCTCGCTCGGATCTTATGAAGAACCTTCACTATCCACTTGCTTCCAAGCTCCCCCACTCTAAGCAGCTCATCTCCGCAGCTGCTATCGGTACCCGTCCGGAGGATAAATCGCGTCTACAGAAGCTTGTGGACGCTGGTCTTGATATTGTCGTTCTGGATAGTAGCCAGGGCAACAGCATGTACCAGGTTGAGATGATTAAGTTCATCAAGAAGGAATATCCTGGACTCGATGTAATTGGCGGAAACGTCGTCACTCGAGAGCAAGCTGCTGCACTGATTGCCGCCGGTGTGGATGGTCTCCGCATCGGTATGGGTAGCGGAAGCGCTTGCATTACCCAGGAGGTCATGGCTGTGGGAAGGCCACAAGCTACTTCCGTCTTTAATGTGACTTCGTTCGCTGCCAAGTTCGGCGTTCCTTGCATTGCCGACGGAGGTATCCAGAATGTCGGACACATTGTCAAGGGTCTCGCCCTTGGCGCCTCAACCGTCATGATGGGTGGCCTGCTCGCAGGTACTACCGAATCTCCCGGCCAGTACTTTGTCAGTCGTGACGGCCAGCTTGTCAAGGCTTACCGTGGCATGGGCAGTATTGATGCCATGGAGGACAAAAAGGCTGGCGCTGGCAGCAAGGATGCAAAGGCAAGCAACGCTGGAACTGCACGCTACTTTTCCGAAGGTGATCGTATTCTGGTAGCTCAGGGTGTTTCAGGTTCCGTCCAGGACCGTGGCTCAATCACCAAGTTTGTGCCATACCTCATGGCTGGTGTCCAGCATTCTCTTCAGGATATTGGCGTCAAGAGCTTGACAGAGTTGAGGCAGGGTGTCATTGATGGTACTGTTCGATTTGAGCTTCGTACTGCTAGTGCACAGGCCGAGGGTAACGTCCACGGCCTACACAGCTTTGACAAGAAGCTGTACTCTTAAGTTCATATTTGCTTGCATAGAAAGGGCGTCTGGGGACTCGCTTAGTTTGGTTGGGATGATTGATGCTTCATACGCATAAATGATTTATTGAGAGAGGATAGGATAAAAGCAATGATACCATGATTTTCACCTTTTGTTTTACCCTAAATCTGGTCTCCATGATATTACTCCTGTAATGAAGTGCTGCTTGACTCTTGCTTACTGCGTCACCGGCTGGAGAAGCTGTCCCACTAGTTTCTAACCTCGGCTCACTCGCAGAGCTCCCCGCGCGTCATCAACCTGCACCAACCACAAGCAATGGCCATTCCGCGTTTTGAACTGAATTGCTACGCTCTGGCATACTATGCCGCCTATTCGCCTTGTCCGGCCCCTCTCCCTGGTTGATTCTCCAAAGCCGAAGCTTGTGCCATATAAGGTGAACGCTGCGTTTACCACATTGCCGCGAGCTGTTCCCATCAGACAAACAGCCTTGCAATTGCCCACCACAATCCCAAAAATAACTAGAAGAGGGCCGTCTAGAACAATCACACACCAAAGACGAAACATGAGTACCCCAGCCGACCACCAGCCGCTGAAGAAGCCCCCCAAGGTCCCACCAGTTCCACGGCCAAGCTCCAGGTACCTTTCCCATTATCTCCCCCCGATACGCAGATACTAATAGAACAGTGTCTTACTGATCTCACCCACGAACCAAATTCTCCTCCTTCACCGAGTACGAACTAGTTCGTCATTCGCCTCTGCGCATGTATTCCCAGGCGGCGCGCTCTCCCCCGAGCACGATGGAGAAATACCAGGTGTAGACGACCCACACAGGCATCAAGATGGACCTGCATACCGAATGGCAGCAATACGAGAGACCTTCGAAGAGAGCGGGATTCTCTTGGCCAAATCCAAAAAGACAGGCAAACTCTTCACCGAAATCTCAGACTCTGAGCGGGAGGAAGGCCGAAAAGCAGTCCATGGCGGGAAAATAGCTTTCAAAGCTCTTCTCGACAAATGGGGAGCAGAGCCCGACACTGATAGTCTGATCCCCTTCACACGCTGGATTACTCCCCCAAACGTCCCTAAACGCTTCTCCACGCAAATGTACATCTACTTCCTCCCCCTTGGTTCTGTATCCCCTACAAAACACGCCTCACCCCCTAGCACCCCACCCTCCTCAGGCCTCTCAGAAGAAGACGAAATCGTAATTCCAAACCCAACCCACGATGGCGGTATAGAACACACAGCAGCTCGCTTCCTACCACCAAACAAATGGATTGATTTAGCGAGGCAAAACCGCATTATACTCTTCCCACCGCAGTTCTTCCTGACGCTGATGTTGGCGCCGTATCTTTCACCCAGTGTCACATCCCCTTCATCCCCAATCCCAGATACAAAGACCTTACAACTCGAGCGTGAGAAACTCCTAGATTTCCTCAGTAAACCAAGGACTTATGCAGGCCAACCCGAGGTCTCATTCGCAGAAGCTTGTATCTCACCCATCGTCCTGGGTAAGGGTGAATACGGCGAGAAGAATCAAGATGGTGTTGGTGGCGTGGATAAATACACTGCAGTTTTGACATTAGATTTTGCAGGTAGAGAAGTCGAGATGCAGGGTTTAGGTAGAAAAGGTTTGAAAGAATGGGTTGTTACGACTAGGTTTAAGGGCGAGGGACCTAGGGATGTCGATGTTAAACGACGGGATGAGGTTTTGGGTACTGGGAAGGGGAGGTTGTAGATTTATCACACCGCCCTGCTCTGCGCCAAGTCGGGTTCTAGACCGAGATACTAGTATATAGATATACAAGTCTAAATAAATACAACGATATGCTTACACAAGATCAGTCACACGTCAATCTTTCCGCATTGCCATTGTCTGTCCTTCCATCCCCTTCCTACCCCACCAAACAGTCGAAATTATCCACCCAAACTCACATAAATTTCGAAGTTTATTGCTTATTATGAGGTCTTGAGGCGGGGGTAATGGATATAAGGTCTGCGTACTGAAGCCGGTGGGTAGCTGAAAGGTTTTTGTGGTTTTCATTTTATGGAGGGGGTTGCTTGGGAGTTTGTGTTGGTGTGGAGAGTGGATGGTTGTGGTGAATAGTTTGTATAGGACGGACGAATAGGCATTTAGAGATGACAAAGTCTATATAAATTAGTTGGATTACAGAATATGTAGAATCAAATCTGTTAGTGAGGCTCCTGGCCAGTGTGAGTTTTCCGGGTAAGTATTATTTGGAGGGTGATTGGTAAAACCAGAAGCGAAGGAACGAGTCGACTATTTGTGATGGGTTTCTAGGGCTCGTAGCGGAACCTATTCTGGAATGATAGGGGGAAAAGATGAATGGGGTGCTTGTGGATGCCTAGCGTAGATTTAATGTTGATAATGATAACGTGTCGTAAGACCCTTGTGTTACTCTAAGTCAAGAGACTGGGATATCAGGCTATTGGAAATAAGATTAGCGAAGAGGACTTGGGGCGAGATCCTTCTTGCCTCAGGTCTCTCACAACCGGAAGCTGAGCGAGGCTGAGCCTTCAATTGAGTCTTCGCCCTCAAGCCTCGTGCTGGTGCCTTGATTCTTCAGGGCAATGGTGAGGGCGGAGTACGTGACTGGGATGAAGAAACTCCAGGGCAAACGTCCACATAGGGGCTGTAAATTGACCGGCGGGAAGGACTTGCATGTTGGCCCCCAACGCGCGCCGTTCTTGGTGGATGGGAGTGCTTATGTGGCAGTGAAAGGCTGAAGGGCAATGTGTATTGGTAATTCTACGCCTGAGGAGCAGGATTCTTGAGCAGCTAGCAAGCCTTCTGTCGGCCTACTCTTGGTGGTCGGCGACGTCGTTATCGGATGCCAAAAGTAGTATGGTAGACCTGTTCGGCCTCAAGTTCGTGGAGCGAAATGTCTGAATCCAATGCATAATGACGAGCTTGATCCTGGTAAGCCACCATTTGCCTCTCGCGATCAGATGAGATCTTTGATGCGAACGAGAGTTCCTCCGCAAAATTCTGCTGCCTTAGCGAAACAACAAGGGTTTATGATGGATGTGGTCTGGTCATGAGATCGATTAATTGTATCTTCATTGGTTCTACTTAAAATGGGAACACCCTTCTAGGCACCTGCATAACATCATCCCAGCGGCACGAGGCGGGAACTTATCATGATGATGCGCATGGATCCGGGGCAGTGCGCGGGCGAGCGTGTCCGGTGTTACGAGCAAGCGAGTGGCAGGGAGTGTTCAAAAAGCAAATAACCATCGTGCCGTGTATGCGTGAAGTGGACGTGGATCAGTGACGCGATTTTGCCTGCAATCAGGCAAATTTCTGTGAATGAACGTGCTCTGTTTGCTTAATGGTTGCTCATTCTTACATGTCATACTTCACTGTCTGGAATCAACGCTGACTGCTTTGTGGAATCCGCCGTGAGGCTGTGACGACGCGCTGAAGGCCTAAATAGACAAAGGCACAAGGTTTGAGACAATTATTCAATCACAATTATTCAATCGATTTGATGTACTGTACACGTATATTCAGGTGGAACGGCACCAAAAAGCAGTTTGAAGTCGCTGTAGCACATAGGAGACACACGAAACAATAGCGACTCAACATAGAGCGTAAATCATCGTACGATCGCGTGAGGTGCAAAATCCCAAGTTCCTCGCGTCAATTTTCACTCCCATTCAGCAGTTTGCTCTGCGATAGGGAGCGGGTATTCGAAAACGTAGAGCGACCGTACAGATCCAAAAGCGCGCTTCATACTCATATGGGAATCGACGTAATCTAGCCTCACGGTCGCAATATAACGACAGCATGAGCAATCCCGAGACCCAGCCTTGTTTTTGTAACGATTCGATTCCGTACCGTGGACGTATATATCCGTTTTACTTTTCCATGGGTTCCTAGGGAGATTGCGTTTGTCGAGGTAATTTTGCTTTTGTGCTAACGGCGGGTCAGCTTTGAGTGCGCTTGTGAAGAGCCTTATAGACATACCTGCCACGTCCACAGCTTTTTGACTGTCAAGATAAACCTCGTTGTTTGAAGTTATAAACACCAGGACGTCTTTGTTATCTCCATGCTTCCCCCATGATGCCCTTCTGCTGACCTGTTTGGGCTTCACATCGGTAGCCACCTCCGGTGCACTTCTCGTGCTTGAGTCCGATGTCTTTCCCGGAGCGATATTCAGACCCATCTATATGCGGGTTTCCCTGTCGTCTGTGGGTAGGTTGAACAAAGTATGGGAGGAATAGAAGAATGTAGGTGAACTGCCAAAATCATGCTCGAAAGGAGGAAGTACAGTCGGTAAGGTGCAGCTCAGTGATTCTTTATGCGAGGATTTAATCGCCGGGCTATGTTTTCAGTGCCTTAGTCAGGCATAACTTTTAGGAAGCGATAGGAGGAGGCGGTATGCAAGATGCGTCTCGAGGCTTGCCGCCTCTCCTTGTGGCGTTCAGAGCTGACACCAGCAAGCACACCCCCGAAGGCTAGGCTGAGACAATTAGGTGCTGCATGATAAACAGAGTCATTCAGCGGAGGAAATGATGGTTGGCTAGATGTCCGGGCGGCAAGTAGCCAAATTAAAAACGAACTTGATCGTACAAGACTATCGCTACCCATTCCCATATACGATATAGTTCTTGAACTGCAGCATGATGAAGATCCCGCTCGAACTATCTTGCCACGAGCGTTTGTACCCCACACCACTCTCCTTCTTCCATTATTCATAAGAGTGTGTAAAATCTATCCGTTGGCCCAGCAGGCTGGAGAGTGCTTTTGTCGATTTTGAAAGCCACAATGTGCCGTGTTATCCCGTTGAGATGCATCACACACAACTGAACCCTCGAGGCCTTCTATACGCTGAACCGCCGGATGGGCGTCGGTAACACTGATTCTGGTGAAGTTGCGGGTCGTGATGATATGTCTGCTTTTTGAGGCCGGCGGCTTGCAGCACGGAATCCAGCGGCTTCTGATCCGGAAACGCAAAGAACGATTTCAGCCTCCCACTGGGAGTGTGCTTGCTGTGCACGGCCTTATATCTTGCCGTTTATAAGATATCATGCAACCAGTATAGAAGGATATGATGAACTAGTGTCAGACGTTTCTCCACAGACCAAGTTCTTATGGCGAATCTCTTTGTCCCTGCTAACGCAAGCGACCCTGTCACGCTATCGCATCAACCAGTCGATGATCAGCCTGGGCGCGATGAAATCTATCGGTGTGACCAGGACCATCATAATGACTTGCCCCGCATGCTTCGTGCCAACTGTTCTGACTCGGACAAGAATAGTCCTTGGGCAAGGAAGATATTGATTTGCCTGGGTAGGGTTTATATTTACGATCGTAAGCTGCTATTAACGATCGCATTTCAGATGGAGGTGGCGTGAAAGGGTATTCTTCACTGCTCATACTCAAGCGATTGTTTTACCTTGTTGGACAGATCGAGCGAGGCGTACGACCGGTGAGTGGCCAAATTACCCTTTTATAGCTCTATCAATTTGTAATCCTTTCATGAAATTGATATTCAGTACGTAATCCATTTACTACTGCAGTGAGTGCGGTATTTGTACATCATGAGGAACATATCGACAAGGAACTCCTTGTAATGTTATGCGCTTCGTGGGGTTTTCTTGGTTCTTTCAAATTAAACCCTAGGATCGATTTCTTTATACACTTGTTATCTCTATAGCTTCGCTATGTATAAAGTTTGCTAAGTGAAATCAGAAAACAAAAGAAAGCGACCATATAGCATCATCACCCCGATTCCACCCATCGAACGAGAACAGTGGACATTACCCCTGGGCTACGCGCTGTGAGCAAGTCAACAACGAGAATAATCATATAGTTGATGAGCAAAAGGAAGACGAAATCGAGAAGGATGTCAGCAAGACATTTAAAGACAAGGTCAAAAACTTCAAACCCCATCACTACGTCGATTATATTGCTGGAACCAGTACTGGAGGGTCTGTAAAATGCAAACAAATGTATTGATAGGTACTGACTTCCTGGGGCAGGTTGAGCGCGATCATGCTTGCAAGAATGGAAATGAACATCGAAGAAGCACTGAGCCAGTACACAGCATTTGGAGACCAAGTCTTTAAAAACCCAAGACGAATCAACGCAAAGTTTAGTAAGGTCAATTATATACAGGAGAAATACTCAACCAAGGCAACGGAAAAGGCCTTCCAGAAAATCATACATGAAGGACTAGAGGATGAGTTTGACGAATGGGGAAAAGCTGAGAGTATTGTATTAGAAAAGCGTCGACAGGGGTGCCGAACGTGAGTGTGAATCTTATAAGGCAATGAAAATCGTCTAACGACTCTGTAAAAGCATTGTTGTCTCCTACGGAGCCGTGGAAGAAAGTGCAGTACAGAAAGTATATCTATTTCGAAGCTACGACCATCTTCCGCCTTCCCAAGGCCCTACAGGCGAAGGAGACGGCGCCCATCACTTAAATCCTGGTCCAGCCCACAGCATACCAATTTGGAAAGTAGCTCGCGCCACCTCCGCGGCACCGTTTTACTTCAAGCCGGTTTACTTTGGGAACCGGGAGTTTTTGGATGGAGGGCTTGTTGCAAACAACCCATCTGTATGTGCTTTCGAGGAGGTTCGCCAGATACATGCGCATCCACCGCAAATGGTCATCTCGATTGGTACAGGAGAACCCAGTGCTAAGAACAGCGATTCGAATCCACAGAAGGCGAGCTTTATAAAGCGTTGGCGTAACATGGCGAAAACTCTGAAAAGGCTGGCTACGCAATCTGAGTCTACACACCAGGATTTCGTTCAACGTATTACCCCCGTCAATAAAGATGGGGCCAAAGACGTCGAATACTATCGCTTCAATGTTGGCGAAAAATTGATGCGGATCAAATTGGACGAATGGGAGAAAGACAGCACTGGCGGCAACCAAACACTGAAGAACATTGAGACTTTCACTGTGGAGTACCTAAAGGGAGAAAAGGTACACAGCGAGCTTCTACAATGTGCGAGGAAGCTTGTGGACGTACGGCGACAACGAGCAGAGACAGAAAGATGGGAACGTTTTGCAGGTGACTGCACCTACCATTGCGACCTAGGGGTCTGTTCATCGACTCCTAATCTATTCTATCGCGATAAACTTCGTCAGCACCTATTTGAAGCCCATTCAATCGTTTGGGAGACCAAGATATGCGGGTGTAGCAATGACAAACAACTTTGGCAATATGCCTGTTGGTGGGAAAGCTGTGAAACCGCGGGGTTTCATTTGTTTCAAACTAGAGAGGAATGGGTCGAACATAATATAAGGTACCATGGGAAGAAGCCAGAATTTCGATCAAGGAAGGAGATGGAAGAATGGCTGGATGAGAAAAGGAAGACTACAAAAGATGCGAAGGAATATGTCAAGGACAAGAGAAGATCAGCAATCATGGAACACGAACCACTGCAATTTGGCACAAAGATATGAAGTAAATCCAGAGAATGTTGAGCATTTCATTTGCGCTCCTAATCAGGGCAGCAAACAGTAAGTGGCCGAAAGCGGAGAAAAGTCATCTACCATTAGTCTAGGCCTGGGTAATCTTAGTCTGGGGGGCTGGGTAATGCGGATCGATATAGATTCCATTCCTTTTGTTGGCTTTTGGATGTTCAAGCTGTTGTTGGGTACAGAGACATGCAGCAGTAGGTACTTGTGGACGTAAAGTGACTATAATTACTGGAGACGCATAGGCTATTACCTATTCATACTTTAGAGAGCATGGGTGGAGAGCCGAAAATGTTAGCAGGGATATGATATGTATGTATTTTGGTAGACAAACTGACTCAGGTACGCCTGCAGGCGGCCTACACGCCGACCGAAATAGCTTTCCACGGTTGACATTCAATGCCAACGTATCAACGACGCAGTAGCCTACTCATGCTGATACAACTCCTCATGCATATGGGCTTTCGTAGAAATTCTATTGTTTCTATTGTGATAGTTCACTGGGTAGGTGCAAAGGTCAAACCTTCAGTGCACGTAGCAATTCCTCTCTCGGAAAAGCACAACCCGTAGACGTTCTGAAGTACAACGCCGCGTACGATTGACAATCATGATTATCCTATTAGATGTAATGGAAGACGTTCGCCTTGTGACATTTGTCTGCTGCAGCAGCGACGACCCCCATACATACTTTGCACAGTCAATACCGAGCTTCTTCTTCACTATGAAACTGATGCATACGACAGTGCATCTTCAGTTTCTCAAATAACTCATTTATAAATTACTTTCGGACACCAATCCTCGATTGGATACTCCCCAATCTTAAGCGATGTTGACACCGAAAGCTACACATTCCGCGCCCCCAGAAAAACCCCGGGACCTTGAAGCCAGCTTCGACACCGGAGTATTCGAATATTTACCCGTAGCGTGATTGTGAGAGTAGCTAGAATAATAATATCGTGAGTATGTCGAGACTCGTATACCACTCTATTATACGACTTACCTGTTCATGTTATCGTGATGTCGTGTGGTGGTTAGATATCGTTGCTAAAATTAGCGCAGATACGAGACCTTCCCTGCCCTGCGCATACGAAGTACAGGGTTAGTTTCGCGATAATGATATGCCTTCCATCCTTTGAACTCTCTGACACGGCTACATCAAAATAGCGAATAAGTCGCTATTGTGTGGATTCAAGTTGAGGTGTGAATGTGCATATTGATGTGAATGAACTTTGAGAGATACTTTGTAGTCGGACTTTTGGATCATAGGCATTATTGATTACCATAATAGTAAGGTAGGAAATAAGACCACTAGGGCTCCTCGTGCCTCGTTCCTCGTACCCATCAAAAATGAAAGTGTCGTTGAGTACGTGTCATGTCCAGTCAATCTAATCCATCTGCCCAAAAAAACTCCATATCATGATCCTTCGTCCTGCTGAGCATGTTGGCTACCGAATATGCTCCATCCTTAAAATGCTATTGCTCGTCTCTGTGCTGCACATCTTACTTGCACAGCCGAATCCTGCGAAAATTGAACACCTCCCTGGCTCCCGAAAGTATAATGCATATTCCCACGCTAAAATGCTAGAAATTCTGAAAATGACTAGAAGAATGTCGGAAGAGAGCCATCTTGTTCAAAGTTGACTTTGAGAACCCAGGAGCAGGTAGTAGTAATCATGTACTTTGCCTCCTCTTCACTCATGCAGTTGGTCTGCTCGCTGCCGTTCCACTTGATCCCGACAATCTTGCCTGCTCCTTCTCCTTTAAGGTCCACGAGTATGAAAAGCTCGGCGATCTTCATGCCTGTCCAGCTACGGTAGAAATGTATCTTGAGTTTGCCTGACCAGTCCGGCCCTTCCGAGTGTATGAACCATTTATCTTCCATCCGTCTGGGCTTGAATCCCATTACCAGACTGTAGACTTGTTCGGGTCCCAAGTAGACGTTCCATGCCACCGTCTGGACTTCGGGCGTACTTGGGAAAGGCGAGGTCTGCATGTCGGATGCGAGGACTCGATTCGACTCTTGTACGGGTCTTACGGCTGCTATGGGTGCTTGAATCCGTTGCACGTGTGCAATCATGCTTTTGTCTATACGTATGGGCTCAGTGGTCCGTTTTTGCAGCTTGTGAGCGTGTCGTCCGTCCGTGGAAGGCGGGTGTGGCCTTGATTCTCGCCGTGAGAGGCGCCTCCATAGCGACGAAGGTTTCTTCAGTATGGACTGATGAGGTTCATGCGACTCCATGACCAACATTATGGTAGACAGAAATTACTGAGGTCGAAAATTGGAAGACAGCTGTGCTAGTGCCCCTCAAGGTGGGCTGTCGGAGAAGTCATAGGGGGGAGCTGGTACTACTCAGCCGCAGCTGCTGTTCCATTTTAAGAAGCAACAAGTCCGCCAACGCCAACCGACGGGTGGCGGAGGGCCAAACACCACAAAATGCCAATGGCATGTGGGACATGCTTTGATGGCATCATTAGCACCAACAAATCTACGTATCAGACATCTTGTAGGGTATTTTTTTTTTTGGAGCGGGAGGAATCGCTCGATCTCTGATCTTCACAGGCTGGGCACGGACCTGAGCCGGCCTACGGAACCCCTCATCCCTCTGCACTTTGAAATTCTCCTCTGCCATCTCAACACAAGAAAACATCACGTTTCTTCTGGATTCCTCTTCAAAAAAGAGTTGCCCTGATGACTGCTTCACGTGGAAAAGGGGAATGTCTCCACTGCGTACCACAGATGGACTACCCTGGCGCCCCTCAGCACTATTGAGGAAACACGAGACCGTAAGAGCGAGGACGATCACAATTCGTACTACTCGGCCCCACACCAGATCCGAATACACCAAGAAGGCTGATCGTGCGATCTCAACCAGGAGATTCGTAGCCAAACGTTATCGAGCACGCTGTCATCACTATCTTCACTGTCGTCGAAAGAGACTCTGAAACGTCCAGTCAGCTACGAATCTTGGACAGTTGTATTCTTGGTAGCCATAGGCTCGGATGGCGTTACCGATCGCGTACACCAACCTACGCTAGTCTCAAATTTCTTCCGACTTTTGGCTCTGACTGCCGTGGCTGGATGCTTCAGGGACAAGAAGAGCGTCCATCGTGATGCTTGCCTAATCATCAGTTGTGGGCTGCCAACCTTTATGACTTATCTCTAGGGGCTCGGTTTCTCCCGAACGCGCGGCAATCTTGCGTGCGTGCGTACGTCAAATATGTCGCGTCGTCTCACCAAAATCGGTATAGATGAAGTCATATCGAACCATGATGGACAATATTTGTGTAATTACGATCGACGAACAGCAAGATCAACCGTAAGGAAACGCTAACCAGTGTAGGCTTTTGAAGTTGAGAAAAATCCAAGAGTGGAAGACACTACGCAGCACAGGCACAAGCTGACATGTAACTCAATTCTGGAACTATGGGTATATCCGTATTCCCACTCATTCACCCAGACTCTAGGGAATAGTCTCTTGAATATCCCAGTCCAAATTGCTGTGTACACAGTATTACTCCGTATAGCCCAATAATAGTATTGTCTTAAGGTCCTCATTCGGGAAAGGCTTCCTCGCCCTCCATTTTCCGAAAGAGAAACGTCAATTCAAGCATAGACACCAGTACTATACCGGAAGGAATAAGCTTAACTTCACCTTCCCATCCCCTTATTCAGGAGGAGAAACCCTGCGCCTCACCAACCCCATAAAAGTCGAATCCACTCCCACTTCAAGTAAGCCGAGCATCCCAATGAATCTCCCAAAGCAGTCAAACGCAGCACACAACGCCAAGATGTGTGTGCTGAGGCCAACCACAAAGACACAGCCTCCGCGCGCCCTCCAACGGCGCTCACTGGCGAAGGCCACTCCAGTAGTGAGCAGCGCAGGACGAATGCAGTGCGATCGGCAGCTTCCCACACCACTGGATTCACAAAAAAGGCGCCCTGCAGTGATGGATTTTGAAGGATAGAGGGGTCAACTCAAGCCAGCGCTGTCATTGGGATAGATAGTAAGCCAATCGAATTTCTCGAGGTGCGTAAGTTTGTCCCTACTGGTGAGGGGGTGGTTGAGAGGAATTGTCCGCGTTGTGCGCTGGATTTCGATGACAGGTAGACTATGGGCCCAAGAAAGCTGAACTGTGAAGCACGGCTATACTGTGTATGCCATCAAAGGTAATCCTAGTGGGAGCAAGCAGACTGCGCACATCGCTCTGTCTAGACCGTGGTCCATACGCTCTTCGACTCTGAGCTTCCTATTCCCCAAGGTGAACGCTGCGGTTCGGCTCCAAACTCCGAGACTTTACACGCGTTAGGCTCTCTGCCGTGTTGGTGGTTCATAGCGAGTCATGTGCTAATGCAGCCGTTGAGCACATGTACACCGCCCGCAGAGAGAGACTCGCTCGCTTCGCATTCCAAGAACGAATAAAGCAAAAGGGAGCTTTTATGGCGTGAGGAGGGCGTTTCGACCGCAGCAAACCAAAACCCACGAAGGCGTCTGAACGGCTTGGATGGGCCGCCAGAAAACAAACCAACTTGTGCCAGTTACGCACCCGAGCACATCTCTTATAAGTTGTTTATGCTAAGGAGGCGGTGTCCCATATATTTAGACCGCGGCATGGATGCGCACTGTGCAGGTAAGCCGGTAGTACAGAAATTAGTCGCAATTGCTGATGATCGCGCCCTGCCATTGGCCAATACAGCCCCTAAACCACATGCTTGGACTACCTAATCTCACCTTTCGGCCCATGGTAGACTCCTGACTTGGGACTGCTACTTTCATGGCAAATTCTTATAGGTGCAGCACCGTCCATCATCGCCTTTGTGATATCATTCCTCTCGTGTAACGGAGCAAAGGGTACTTTTCTCAGTGTGACCTCAAGCCGGAGATTTTTGTCCTCTCTATCTGCTGTCTCACTCCGCAACAGAATCCTAAATTCTCCTTCCAACAACCCCAAAACTTTCATACACGGTGCACAATGCCCAAGTCAGCCACCAAATCAACTTCCCGGCGGCCGAATGGGCTAGCTGGAATCAGCGAGTCCTTTCGAAGCTACCTCAAATTGCTTTCAGCGCGATCTGCGAAGATAGGGCAGCGTAGCAAGACGAAGAATGCCACATCCACGGCGGCCAAAACCCAGGCGCAGGGCGAAAAGGGAGAAAAGAGCAGTGACACACCCACCACAGCGATAAAACCAAAGAGGTCGGATTCACCTTCTGAGCCATCTGGCATCGACATCGAGAAGCCTCCCATTCCCCCTCCAGCAACCATTAACATTGTACCGAAAACTCCTGAGGACCCCGAAAAAGCAATGCAAGCTCGGCCAAGGAGACCTTCGCGACCAACCAGGCCACTCCACGATGACACCAAGCAGTCAGCTTTCGCCAAAGAAGCAGCGCCCACCAAAGAGCCTTCCCCTAAGAAACAAGCGACTCCTACCAAAACAGCCCTCCCGCGCATCCAGAGACCTCCAGAGATAAATATTGACATGAAAGCTGTAGAAGACAACGCTCCCACGAAGCCCACTACTAGCTTAAAGAAATCCAAGAGCACTACAACAGCGCCGACGACTAAGCTCTCCCCACCGCAAGATTCCAAGCCCTCGCGGAGCAAGTCTCTGAGACGATTCAACAGCCTGTCGCGTTCCAAACAACAATCCGGTGACGCACCCAAAGGCCACCACTCTACACAATCGAAGTCCTCTGCACCTTTATGGATGGGAATGGGATGGGAAGCATGGGGCGTGGAACCCGAAGAAGACAACCAACCTAAGCAATCGCTGCAACGGCCTCAGACCTTAGATAAGACACCAGACCCACCACAAGCCTCTCCAGACTTATTGTCTCCACCCCAAGCCGACAAACCAAAGCGCAGTGCGTCGCTGAGGAGACTGGATAGCATTAAGAAGACTGGCAAGGAGCTTGGATGGGGCAGCGTCAGGACATGGAACGTGGAGCATCCCGAGCCAGTCCCAGTACGGCCACGACACTACACATCAAAATCTCAGCCATCAACGCCGAGAGTGACGCCGACGACGACTCCTCTAGCGTCGCCAGACCTGTTATCGCCGCCTAAAGCAGATAAACCAACCCGTAGCACGTCGCTGAAGAGAATGGAGAGTTTAAAGAAATTTGGACGGGAACTGAGGGGCGATTTCAGTCAGAGTTACCCTGATGAGGACCGTATTTCTCCAGCCGGCACACCCACGATATCTGCAGGGGATGTTCGACCGAAGACTAGCACCTCTGCTGTACCCCCTGTCCCACCACTACCGTCGAAATCGGATTTGCTAGCTCTGCCCAAGCCAGACGGTATCTCGCGGAGCAAATCGGCCGGGAGGGTTGAGGGTGCAAGGAACAGTTTCCATGCAAGGGGAAAGAGTACTCCATTTTAAAATTGAAGTTGAAAAGGAGAGTCTGAGAAGAAATATGATGGACCAGTGAAGAACTATGGGAACATTTTGCATCGGCGATCGCGTTTAAAGCACTTCAACACCCACCATTCTTTTCGACCCTGTGAATATTATCAATTGAATTATACGAAGGACGAGAGCGGCGCACTTATCAACAGTCGAAAATCAAGTCCACATCATCATCATCATCATCAACACCACATACCGGCGTATCAGCATAGCATTTTTTTTTTTGGCCTTTTACCCTTCGTTACAAAATGTTTTCATTATCAATCTATCAAACCATCTAAATTTCTGGAGTATTTGCGACAGGCAGGGAATGAGACGGATGGACGAACGGACGGATGCATTATTATAGATACCATTTTCCAACATCACATCATATCATACAACACCATACTAATAGTCATACAAATTTTCTTTCTTGTCCTTTTCCATCGTGTCTGGGGGAAGGGATTGGAATGGCGTATATCTCTCATTTCTACTTTTTTTTTCCTTTGAAGTCATTTTCTTTATAAAGCATGGATTGGATATGGAGTTCTTGATAAGAGGTATAGGTATCAAGCAATGCAATGCACATTTGGGGATATTGCATCTCCGACCAACAGAATACCAGTGTCTAACCGCGAACCCGTTGTGAGATTTTTCTTGCCGCATTGTCCAGAATTGGAATTCTTCGCGATTTGCCGTCCAACGCTACCCCTTGTACTCGCATCTCTAGATTACCAGTTACCTTTCATTATTGGATGGCTTACAGTCTCCACCGTCTTTTCTCGCAATGATGTCGACTGCACTACATATGGCTAATGCCAGGCGGTGACTCAGACATGAAGTAGAAGGGATAGTCCTAGGAAGTGTTGTTTCGTGACCGTCAGCAGCCAGGGCCACATGGATATATGATTGGTAGGTATCCAACTACTGCTAATCGACATTGGAATAGTAGCGTTTCAGGAAGGATAGAGGGGCTCGATCAATGCATTCGGCGACGAATATTCTCCTGAAACCAACTTACAAGGGATACTAGCCAAAGGAAGACCAGTACTTCCAGAATCTTACCGAGAAACAAAAGTTAACCACATCATAAAACCTCCGCACTGAGTGGAGATGCTGACAGGGGTAACTCTAGACAGAGCTTTCAACTTGGTAAAGCAGCCTACAAGCCAATCACAAATAGACTTAGCTGATATAGTCTCGCATAGAGTTCAAAGTCTTTGCCCTCGGCCCTTTATCCCCCCACCGTACACGCATCTGCTGGAAGGCTTTAGCCCAAGTGCACATCCATACGCACCGTTGCTACGGACCGCATATGCAGGAACTTAACAGCTGTCCAATCGTCCTTATCGTAAATCGTCGGCGCTGCAGCGAAATAAAATGCAGTCCACACAGCGAACGGCGACACACATATTTACTCCTAGAGTCCGCTAAAGCGAAAGTTTCATCGGGTCCAGGAATTGAATGGCACAGATCACTCGACAGCAAACGATATTTCAACCGGAAAAGTCATCTAATTAAATCGAAAGTAGAAGAAGCTGAAGACTAGTCAATCGTCTGGAGCCATGAGACCTCATCAAATGAACCTTTGAAATGTATCTCGAACTTTATATGCAGCCCCGGCGCGTTTCTTCCACCAGTATCTGAGAATGAGAAAAGAACCCAACCAAACCAACTCTCCCTAACGACCACCTATTCCCGTCCGTCTGCGTCCAAACACTCCACTAGTGTAATCCAAGAGTGAATATTACACTATCATTTCTGGACACATTCAATGGAGCCAAAGTTATTCTTCGTCGCCTCCCACCAAACCGATTCGATCATGCCCTCGTTGCAGCCAATTGGAGTATTGAAACTCCAGTTGAGGATATGAGTTTCCTCAATGCCACCGCAGTAGGTGTTGCTAGCAAGGCAAACACCCCAGCCATTGAGGTTGTCCCAAAGTCCACCGCAAATACCGCTGATGTCGATCACGTTTTCGGCCCAGACATCGTACGAAATGTGTGTTGGGATGGTGGCGTTGGGGGTGGTGAACGAGACAAGTTCAAATTCGCAGCTATTAGCTGAGACTGCTGGAATGAGGCCTAGGAGGATGGCGGAGGCCACTTGGGTGGGTGTGAACTTCATGGTTGATGGAGAAGATAAGAGTTCCGCAGATTTTCGAGAAAAGGCGATGAAATTTGGTTCGAGAGAGTTGAGAGGAATGTGGTTGTGAAGTAAAGGTAGTGAGGCTTCTCTGCAGATGGAAATACGATGGGATTTCAAGCCTTTTTATATCCTTTCTCCAACCTCTTCCAAAGCTCCCAAGCTTCGCTTCGGTATCATATGAGTATTCAGAAAGCGTCTTAAGCTGTCAGAAGATATGAATTGCTCGGACAGAGTACTCCAAACATATCATCGTGGCCTTGGCGGTGGTTGACAGGTACCCTGTTCACTTCGTGTGAACCTAGAAATCGCAGCTCGGACTTATCTCGTCGAGTAATGCTCATAGAATCGGTACCTTGACCGCTTATTGTAAGAGAGATTAGTCGTTCGGAGGAATGTTTCTCGCCGAGTTAATCCAAGCCTCGCCTCGGACGCCATACCGCGAACATGTGTAAGACAGCCTCGTTTAGATGTCGCCAAGCCGAAGTTATTTCCGAGCACATCTATCTACCTCTGATATTTGCAAGTAATGTATTAAGTCGTTAGACAGGATTGATATGAAGGAATTAAGCTCTTTTTGTTCGCGGGCTTTTAAAACTTGCGAAAATCTTTATTCTGTCTTGTGCGACAAACAAAATACGTCTACTTCGACACACTTAAGAAACCATGCCTCAGCCGAACAGTACGACGAGATCTTCTCGGGGTGACTACATCGTTCGATAATATCTTTCGATTGTCTTCGTATGCACCATGTAAATATCAATGCCTTTGAACGCACTACGTAAAGCAATGAATATCGCATTTAGGGGATGCGTGAGGACGCTAGGGTAAGCTTCAATTTAAGGTTAGCTTCTTAGGCCATCTCTAATTAGGCGACCACCCAAGCTGCTTATGAATGTAAAGCCAAGATATTAAAAGGCATCAATAGTCACGGAGCATAGTCAGGATGAGTATCCTACACCTTTGATCTTTGTGCAACGTAAGCTAGACGGATAGAACAACTTCTGTTCAGAAATGTAGCGGCCTCGCTCAGCGCTGCACAGGAATTCTGTGGTCTGCTTCTTGTGTTTATCTATGAATTACGATGCTTTTCTTTCTATCTATATTCATCCTCATAGCGGTACCCTTCTGGGTCATAGCAATACCCGAGCTGGACGATTGTAACTCAAATGAGATTCCAGAAGTTCATGTTGAMCCTGCCATTATCTCTAGATCTTTGGACTTCGGCTTAGGCTTGGCAGAACTCGACAACCAGCCGCTTCTTCCGCAAGAGCAAAATCGTATTGGCATCCCCTCGGTTCCTGCTTGCTTTGATGGTAACTGTATCCGTATCCCGCCGGAAGATGCCGTTGCGTACTATCACTCCGGTAGCTCGAATCCAAGCCCGCATGATACTATAGAGCAGCGGACAACAGCATCAGCATCTAAAAGCCCTTCAGGTATCATACCAGATGACAATGACACTCAAATGTCGCCAACACGACTAAGATCTAGACGATCACATTCAGGACCTCGCCTGATCGTCTATGCTCAAACATTTCACGACCCTAACGGCACCTACTACTCCTTATTACCAATTCTCACCGACCATACAAGTGTCACGCATGTGATAATATCAGCTCTGCACTTAAATCCTGAACCTGGCAATCTTACATTGAATGAGCACTCCCCCTTGGATCCGAGGTTTATTCAGCTCTGGGATGAAGTCAAGCACCTCCAGCGAGGCGGCATAAAAGTCCTGGGCATGCTCGGAGGTGCCGCAATGGGCACATACCGGCGTTTGGCTGGCCCTGAGTTCAAGGTTTGTAAAATCAAAGTATCAAGCGAATTAATCTGACGGCGATTAGTTTGAGATTAATTACCGACCTCTATATGCCCTGATAGCCGGACAACAGCTTGATGGCATCGACCTGGATATCGAAGAGCCAATAGCTATCAAGACAGCCACACGCTTAATCTCACGGTTACGTAGTGACTTTGGACCTGACTTTATAATAACCATGTCACCTATTGCGTCCGCGCTGCTACCTGATCCAAACGTACCACGTAAAGAGCGTCCACCTATACTCAAGAATGGGCCCATGCCGCATCCTTTATGGAAATCAATGCTACATTTCAGTGGATTCAGTTACTTCGAATTAGAGTCTAGTGAGTTGCGCAAGGAGATAGCATGGTATAACACACAATTCTACTGTGGGTGGGGGAATGTGAGCACCACGCAGTGGTACGATATGATCATCTCAGCGGGCTGGAAGCCAGAGAGGATAGTTTTCGGAGTTGCCACGAATCCAGACAATTCATGCGGGGATGAACATGTGGGGATTAAAACATTGAGGGATGTTACTGCTAAACTACTTGAGACATACAAAGGCATGGGTAAGGGTTTTGGTGGTGTGATGGGCTGGGAATACTTTAACTCCGGTGGCCACGAGGCTGACCTTGCCGATCTTTCTGGCTCGGATTTGAAATATGAGAAGGCCCAGACCAGATGGCTTGAAGCACTGGGTCAGATGTTGAGATCCGGGATGCCTGCTTATGCGCATGATAAGCGATAATGAGATCAGTGTTAGTCTGAGATGTTTACGCATTTTGATTCCAAAGCAGATAATAAGCTAAAACCCTATGACACTATCTCCTTGTATCTTGGAAGCGGTAGTCTGGATTCAATCGGAGAATCACGTGCTCATTAACAAGGACGAAGTTACGCACGATGAGGCAGTATTTGTGGTCTGGGGGTGATGATGGAAGAGCTACTTAGAATTATATAGGACGGTCGTCAGACCAACGACAGCTCTTCATCCCGTATATAGATTGCACAGAACGATCCATATACCAAAACTTTCTAATGGTAACTTACTGTCAAATCGGACTCTCGCGACCACCTCGGTCCCGGATGGAACCTACGCATGGGCATCTTAGTGTAGGTGTTGGAGCATTCACGGAGATTCACGAAGATTCACGAAGCTCTAAACCCTACGAAACATGCCACCAGATTAAATGTGAAATGCGGAGTTTTGCAACAAAAAATTAGATCATCATGGGACGATGTTGAGCATGAACATTAGTCAAACATGGGCAGATGAAAACTTGTCAGTGAAAGTAGATTAAATAATGATTATTAATGAACGTACGGAGACAGACACCGGCAATAATCATAAGTTATACGTATAGCTCAAACTTCCTTTTGGCTTTCCTTTTTGGACTTCGGGAACAAGCTAGAATTGATATAGCTTACTACTGTGCGAGCAGATTATCTTCAAGTTCTGTACACCATACCTAGATGTGTCCGGAAGCAGGACTTAATTGTGCGCATACCTTTTTAGTTTTCCATTATGTATCTTCGAAATAAAACACTTACAATGCCAACAAGTTCTCGATTGGCCGCAGAGTAAGACTCGAGGGGCCTTAATATATTATGTTCCTGCGCTCTTACTCAATAGCAATTTATCGTGTTCTAGGAAAGAATTAATGGATCATAGTTAGACTGATGTTTGTGAAGTTTAGGAGAGTACACGCGATATAATACGATCCGTTTCAGAGAAGACATTGGAATCGAGGGATATGGCGCATGTAGCCGAACGTATGCAAAGGAAAAAGATTGGAGTCTTTCAAAACAGAGAAATGTGCCGACGTTTGAATCAAGCCAGCTTTTTATAGAATTGATTGTAGAAAATTAGGTATAGCTGCATAGCGGAGATGACAGCCATCACTGGCTATGTTGATCAGAGTATGAGGTGTCTTCAATTCAAGGTTTCCAAAGTCCACTTTCCAAAGTTGTATCTTCGATTCGCATAGTATATAGTACAGTAATACAGGCCTTACCCTATTGTTTCTTACATAATGAAAACTCCCAATTCCGTGAGATTCTCAATCCAGTCCTGACTTTCACCTTTTGCCCACATTGACTTTAGGTATTTCAAAGCATGAAGGATGTTTGTAAAACCAGTTCGGTCGTAATGTCTTTGCAACACATCCGCGAAAAACTCATGCTCTGTCGATAGAGTGCTCGCAGCCGCGGCCATTAAAGTCGGCCACACAACAAGCTGTTCCCCGGGACAGCGCGACCCTAATTGTTCTAGTGTTTCCCTAAAGGCAGTTATTTGCTCTGTGAGGTTTGGAGTGTCGCTACCCGCACGCACACGATCTAGATATATTGTGCATGCTTTGTAATTTAGATCATAAAGTATCGACATAAGAGGACCTAGATCAGGGTATAGTCTCCGGTAGTACATGAATTCATCCCAGCCTTTTGATGTGGGAGAGTGTATTGTTGTTTGGCTTAAAACCTTGATGCTCTCGTCCCGATCGAGGAAAGGAATGGCGTATCCGCGAAACCTTGATATGCGTTAACATATGAGAGTTTGTGCCAATAGGTCTAAGGGCAACGATACTTACTTATGTATTTGCATTGAGATGAAAGATCCAAGTTCTCCATGCGTGAGTACATTCTCGTGGGAAGCCTCAACACACGCCTCCAATAATTTAAAGATGATACGAAAGTCGGCAGAACCATTCACAGCGACGGTTACTGCTAGTAAAAGTAGCGAAAGTAGAACAGCTTGTTGCTCAATGATGAGCTGGTTGCTCAGATCTTGCCTTTGAGACAGACCGTGAATAACCTTTTGGTAAGCGACATGTGGGTTAAGTAATTGGTTATTGCCATGAAACGAAAAGTGAAAGGTTGATGCGCATAGTATAGCATTCATGACCAACCTATCAACGTAGGACAGAGGTATGATCAGACGCCGCCAGCCATTTGAGTTGTCGTCAAATGTTACAAGTATCGGAGCAATTCTCTCAGAGACTGAAGTTGTAAGTAAATTACCAAAAGGACGGTCCGCGTGGGATCTCACAATAATGAAGTAGACTTCTTTGTGACAGCTCTAAGCTATTGTAAGTGGGATTCGATACGATAGAGTTCTCTTCTGGAATAACGTCTGTAGAGTAACATATCACAGTGTCCGAAGAAGTTCTAGGCACTTGCGACTGTGGTCCAGCATCTTCAAATGGTTGTTTACCAGAGCCTATTCCAGACCGATCGTGAATAGAACTTCCTTCACCCACTGCGGTGCTTCCAGCAGAGCTGCGGTTGCCTGCAGCAATACCGCTGGCCCCGGCATTTGAATGCGCATGTTGCTCCGAAGATTGTGACGGCCAACTGGGTTGTGCCACAGCTCCCTGGTCATGGGGCAAGTCGGAGCTAAACCGATATCTGACACCATATCCACTACAGCGTATGCCTTTAGCTGCGCATTTCAAGCAAGATTTTCCCGTTCTATCGCAGTTGATGCGCCGCTGAGAACATTCATGGCAGCCTTCGAAGAAACGCTAGTCAGATGTCTTGTGGGAATCCCGGTAACAATTCAGCTCACCTCTCGCTTTCGGGACGTATGAACGTTTCCGTCGACCCATGTCATGTGTAATTATACTCCTCTTTGTCACAACAACGTCTCATAACAGCGCCGGTGAATGTCGTCCTGAACCCCTGCGTTTGTGGAGAAGGAGGAGAGAATAGACTAGAAGGGTCGAGTTGCTATAGCATCGCCCCGCAGTGCTCTCATTTTCTTTACCTGATTCGGACAACGGCCTTTCTGGAACGTTAAACTGACTAGGCGGAAGTCTTATCTCCGCAAGTGGACAATTCAACGTGTTAGATTATTAGCGCACACAAGGCTACCCCGATCGAGGGCTCACTAGCTACGCGCAGGTCTGCGCAGAGTTTCGTATCGCATGTGTCCACGGACTTGGATAAAGATTGATTCTAAAACCTTAAAGCGGCAAGCCACGCCTTGTCCTGCTGTATCTATCTGTAATGCCAGGTATGATCAAGCGCTCCTGCGAGAGCCTCACCTTTCCCTTAGACTTGCATGGATGTTTGCATCCCGAAATTGTGGAAGCGTCCGCCGTACAAGGCATCGTGCTTGGCCTTGCACCACATCCCAGATAGGTAATGAAAATGAGAGCCACTTGCATGAAGCTTACAGGGAATTCCTAGACACAGAAAGCCGCATAGTAGAACATCAACTTATCCCGCCTATAAACAATAATCGTCAGCAGCGTCTACGGTGAAATATGTTACCTCATTGTTCTGCCTCCGGTTTGGATTTCCATCTCTGGACCTGGTTCAGACCGTAGTAGTGGCTTGTGGCCTCGGAGTATACTTGGAATGCGTCATGAGGGGGAGGTGTGCGCGTGATGCAGCGGAGTTCTTCTGAGGAGTAGATAGGAATTGTTTTGAATCCGATATCATGATCAGACATAGCATGGCCCTGGTATGCAGTCGGAGTGAACAAGAGGTGTTAGGCAGATGTATACAACGGACATCTCGGCTAACACGCGCCCTTTCAAGTAGAATTGAGGTACTTCGGGGAGCAGATTGAAGTCTAGATCGCAATGGACAGTGCAATAGAATATAAGTATTTCGAATCATGTATCACACTTGAAGTGTCTCGAGATTCAAGAATCGTTGTTGATTGCCAGTATTCGGCACATCAGAGAAACTTATCAGCGCACGTACAAGCAAACGCATCTTGAGCTTTATATTCTATCATAGATAAAGGACCTGTGCAGTATGGCGACCGAAACGATCACCTACACAGCCGCCGCCGCCCCAAAGATTATTTCCCCAATAGAAGACAGATACATTCGCCGTCCGACAACGCAAATACCAGAGCCATTGTTGTTACAAGCTCGTGCTACAAAACGAGATGTTTGGAACTCTGAAAAATACCTTGACTATGTCCCTCCAGCCAAGGTTCATACTATGAAGGATCTCGGGCTTGAGGGTCAAGGCATATCTCCGATGGCAATATCAGAACCCTTTCAACTCTTCAATCAAGCGGCGATTGAGCAGATGAGGGCTGAGGTCTTCAGTGAACACGTTTTGGCTCAACATCAATACAAATCAAGCTTTGTACCCCATATGATTCGGGGTCATTGTCCACAGTATGTTCCAGATTTATTGATACTATCTTTTCGTTATTACCTTGGCTGACCTTGAAAGGGATGCACCCTTTATTACCGATGCGTGGTACGATCCCAAAGTCCTTGATATACTCTCCAGGCTTGCTGGAATAGAGTTAACCCCATGTTGGGACTATGATGTGGGAAACGTTAACATCGCCGTCAACACTGAAGTCAATGACAACGGTGACCCCACGGCTACTAGCGAGCAGCTTTTGCAGAAGGCGAAGGAGAATGAAAACACAGCTGTTAAATGGCACTATGATAGCGTTTCTTTCGTGTGTGTACTCATGTTGTCTGATTGTACTGGCATGGTTGGTGGCGAGACCATGATTCGTACAGGTAAAGGAGAATTCATAAAGATGAGAGGCCCTTCTATGGTAAGTGTAATGCAGATAAGACTTGTATTATCGACACCATGGAAATGTGCAAAACTTGCGGCTTTGTCAAATGCTGACCCGATATCTTAGGGCACTGCAGTAATTATGCAAGGACGGTACATCGAACATCAAGCTCTAAAAGCTTTTGGTGGAAGAGAGCGCATCACCATGGTCACTTCACTCAGGCCCAAATCAGCTCTGGTAGAGGACGAGAACGTTCTTGCAGGAGTTAGGGGCCTGAGCTATCTACCAGAGCTGTATTATCAGTATGTACGCTATCGGTACGAGGTCCTTGAAGAACGTTTCCGAGATCAGCAGAAACGAATCGAGAGAAAACATGCAACTGGAAAGGACTTTGATCAGGATGCGAGCAAGGAGTTTCTATTGAAGCAACGAGAGTATATTGATAGAATGTTGCAAGACTTAGTCTATGTAGAATGAAATTTGAGTTGATGGTTACGGGTATCGTACTCAACAGTATAGCACAGTTTACGATCTATATTTCTTACCATAGATTGGAAACACAATGAATGTATGATCTGTTTCCAGGGGCTGCTTTCATGGCTCTCTCCTGTTGCCAGGATTCCCCCAATGGGCCATGTTTGGGCCTAAACATTATTCCTTGTTGCGGAACAGATATACATAATGAGGAGAGTAGCGCATGCTATTACAAATCCAATTTCTCATGTGCGAGATTGTGCAAATTACAAAAGATGTTATGTAATTGATTCAGTGAGTGCCACTAGACTTGTACAGAAGCTCTACGATCGAACGTATCGCAATGTCTATCTCATCCCGTACGCTTGTCCGACAATTCCGACGTATCGAGCTATATACAGGCAACAGGCAGACAATGCTTACGCTGCACCGACTTGCTCCTCTTTTTTGCCCCGAAGCAAGCCAACCATCTGCACCATTTCAGTCCAAAAGCCGATTGGTGCTGTCACGAAGGTGGCTTCATGAGCTTCCACACTGGCCCTCTCCCATGACAAATCAGCCTCTGTGGCGCGAACAAACTTGGTCCGTTTGAGGATTTTCCAAAGCAAGAAATTGAAAGGAGCGATTAGAGCCATAGTATAGTACGAGAAGAATGTACTAACGCTCCACGGCTTGAAAGCCGCATAACCATAGCAGCAGACGATCGTCAACATCCACCCAGTCCCAAGATATGCCGAGTACGGTTGAAACCATCCAGTGTAGGGAAATTGTTTGCGATCGATACCTTGCGCTTTGCAAGCACGATAGAAAAAGATGTATGTAGTTCCCATTACAATGTAGTTTACTAGACCACCAGCAGTGATAAGGTTAGTCAACCACTGCAAAACGACCGTCGAACTGTTCGAGACCTGAAGGAACGATAGAAACGGGAAGGCCATCACTACGCAAAAGCAGTAGATAGGCACTCCAGCCTTCGTACACTTGCGGAGAAACCGCGGTGCTCTTCCTTCTAAAGCCAGGCCATATAGTGTTCTTGTTGCCATGTAAGTATAAGTATTTCCGGCGGAGAAAATGCTTGTGAGAAGCAACGCATTCACCAGGTGGGGAAGCCCGTTTATGCGTAGGTTACGCATCGCAATGACGTAGGGAGAAGCAGCGGCTGTGCCGCCACCACCTCTAGATCCAGAGATGATAGCGACAAGTGTTTCGTCGTTGTAAGGCACAACAATACCGACGCAGAGAGCTCCCAGGATGAAAAAGAGGCCAAACCTATAATACACCGTTTTGAAAGCATTCTTGATATATACACTTGGGCGCTTGGTTTCAGCAGCAGCCATTGAGATGAACTCTGGCCCTACGATGGTGAAAGATGCAGTCCAGAGCGAAGCAAGAAAGCCTTCGAACCGACCAAGATTGCCACTAGAACGATATTCTGCAAAGGCTCCGGGGTTCTGGAAGTTGCGGAAACCATATGCATCCCCTACTGGATTGCCACCACACATGGTGATAAACGTGAACTGCATCGCTTCAATTAGACAAAGAATAGGCATCTGGATTAAACGTTGACCCACAAAGAAGAGTATGAAAATGAGTACGACCTTGCCACCGGAAAGCCAGAATTCAGCTTCTCCGAATACTCGTACGGCTAAGATATTCAATACACTACATTCAGCAGTCAGTATTCTTGTCAGTTAACAACAGATGGTGACGAAGAGGCTATACCCATAAGCAACTACGCATGCTGCGCAGACTGCTGCAACCGGAATATCATCTCTCCAGAATGAGAGCACCAGGTTGACGGCAGTAATCTCGAAAGGAATTCCAACAGCCTCGTAGAAGAAAAAGTTCCAACCTGCCATAAAGCCAAAGGCGTCATCAACCCATTTACCCGCCATGCGGACAAAACCGCCTGACACAGGATGCAACGTAGCCATCTCAGCAATACAGTTGTTGATCAAAGCCAGGAAGCAGCTGTAGACCAGGAAGGCAATGAAAAGACTGCCGGGTCCGCCGCGTGCAAGGCCAGCTCCTATCGAGACAAACAATGCAGTCCCAATGGTGCCCCCTATAGCCAAAAGCTGGATTTGTCGGTTATCGAGACGGCGGTGTAGACCCCTCCGGGTGTTCTCGTCTACAATGCCATCTTGGATTGTAACTGTTCGCTCGAAGGGAGCATCTGAAAAGCCTTCATCGCTCTTGACAGCCTGCGAGGGCTTTTCACCAACGTTGGTCTTGGCGGAATCGGACATATTGTCCTTCAATGACGGTATAGAAAAGGAATGGGTGACAGAAAGGACTTGATATTAGATTCCACAAGATGATGAGATGGCGAGTCTGACACAAGAAGGAAATCAGCAGTCTGAGGTGATTTTGAATGAGTGCAACAAACGCCAGTAAACTTCATCCTAGTAATCAAGCACCGGGAAGTCAAAAAAACCTAGCTTGAACAAGTAGTGAGATCCTTCATAATGACGGCGGCAGGCCCAGAGCATGACCGGCGAGCTTGGGATGCCACAATGACAATGACCCGGCCATCCTAATATCCTGATACTAGCCCGCATGCGAAGAAAAAGCACCCATACCCTGGTAATCCTGAGTAGTACGTGCGCCTCCCCCGGAAGCTTGCTCTGGGGAAATGCACGCCAGTACTAGTCATGGACTGATTAACTAATTACTAGGGTGTAGGAAGCGAACGCGCTACGCTACAGGTGTCTCAATGTGCCGGACCCACCCAGACACCCGTTATGTCCATGGCTCTGACCCTGGCACATTGCTTGTAAGGCGGCGACAACTTTGGTCGTGTACGGCGTGTAATGATGGCGACTGACTACCTGCGGGGTTGTTGACTAGGTGCCCATGGGGCATCATACGGAGTAAGTGGCGAGGAGTAATTCCGATTCAAGCGCCTTAGTTGAAGCGCTCAAGTACTAGTCAAGGGATACTGGGGATGCTTATCAGACATCGAAGACAGCACATCCTTTGCATAACTTGTCACTCCTGTTTACACAAAAGCAGCTCGAAATATTGCACTAGGAATAGGCTCTACGCCCTAGTGCAAAATGGCTTCCATTATGGAAAATGCAAACCGTATACGGAGCGCTCTCAACACTGGATCCGGTGTATCGTTCGGAGCATGGCAGACGCTGCCAGGGGCATACCTATCCAGAACGATCGCAGTAGCAGGCTTCGATTGGGTTCTGATTGATTGTGAACATGGAAATATTTCAGGTACAATCCAGCTTCAATGAACCAAGCACATTATTCGTTCACCGCTGACTTGAATCATTGAACTACAGACGACGGCATGCACGTGTCAATCCAGGCTGTGGCTGCGTGCGGTGTCAGCCCCATTGTGAGGATCCCTGACAACCAGGGCTGGATGGTCAAGAGGGCCTTGGACGCAGGTGCACATGCCATCCTTGTACCGATGCTACGCTCAGTCGACGATGTAAAAAAACTTGTGCAAGCTGCCAAGTTTCCGCCAGTGGGCATTCGTGGATTTGGTAGCCCATTCTCCATGGGGGCGTTCGATGCGAAAGGCAAACTCAGTGAAGTGGAATATCTTCAGGCGGCTAATGATAATTTGTTGACGATTGTGCAAATTGAAACTTCAGAGGCTTTAGAATGTGTATGTACTACACTTCCCTCTCTTCCACTCACACGTCATTGTCTTGGGGGTAGCTCTAATTCTCTAATAGGTTGAAGAGATTGCTCAAATCCCAGGCGTCGACGTACTCTTCGTAGGCCCATGGGACCTGGGCAACAGCATCGGTTATCCAATACTTGACAAGCACGCTCCTGAGCTAGATGCTGCCATAATGCGAATCTTGAAAGCTGCACAGGCCGCTGGGAAGAAGTTGGGTATCTACAGCTCCAACGCTGAAGCTGCAAAGTCTTATGCGCAAATGGGATTTCAGATGGTAGGTTGATATTCTCGGTATTTAACCATGACTGATTGTTGCTGCGATAGATATCGGTGATTGACGATGTGACGAGCTTATCTTCGAGCTTCGCAAAGAGTCTCTCCAGCGCCAAGGGAGTGGAGCAGTAGGCTACTGGCAGTGATATTTAGTAATTAGGACTCGCATTTATGAGTTGATACAATCGTAATCTGGGAGGAAAAGAAACAAGCAGATGTAAATTCACTTCGCCACTGAGCGTTAGCGGTTACTCTCAACTACAAACCAAATTCACGCGTAAGATCAGTGCAGATCGAAAGCTTCTGAGCTTGTCAGCCAAGAAGCTGCACGATCAGCTCTTTATCTTGTGAATCCCACATGACTGAAGCACTCTCATTTGCTAGCAGAGACCTTCAAACTCAATCATAGTTCAACCGTATAATCTATATAAAACCCTCACAGACCACCCAGATACAATCAATGCAGTTCCTCACCTAGATTAGCCCACATTTGCTCATCATAACTAGTCCGTAAAGAGAGAATCAGTGCTTACTACCGCTCCATCTGATATAACTCCAAGGCGAATATATATATTCTGTCCGTACGCAGTAGTTTGGTTGATATCTGATATGATATCACATGAATACGCACGGTGCCGTGTTTCACCATTAATAGTTACCCCTTTCCTCTATAGATAGGACACACCAACAATCAAGAACAATTACAACCCCTACGTACTCAGTACAAGTGACTAGTCACAAGCTATCGATCGTACACACGAGAGATAGCCCATTCAACATAATCTCGAAACCAGATCATCACTCATCCTCTGAGAAGAGCAGTCTCATCGAGCAAAACACATGTACTTGCTACATACTCCGTTGTCGTTTCCTATCATAACGGTATACAGCGTGTGTGTATAGACATTACGAAGCAAAAAGTCTCTATTCTGCGTTCCGTTTAATCTGATATAATATCGGAAAAGTGTACAACATAGAAGGAGATATAGAGAAAAGGAGTAAGAGGAAAATATACAGAGAATAACAATCTTAAGCGACACCAACAAGTACATTCCAGCCATGAAGAAGATCATCTCCGTATTTTCAGGGTGATAACAACCACCTACAACAAACCCCTCGGCCTCTGCGCAGGTCTTTCGAATTCATGCGGTGCATCCCCATCCAAACTCCTCAACCTCATATTATCCTGACCATCGCGATCAAAAACAACATCTTGATGCTTCAACGCCTCATACGCCTCATCCCCTTTTCTCCTCCCCCCACCAGCACTAGCCCTCCTCTTCTTCCACTTAACCCACCCAAGCGCCGCCAAAAGCCCAACAGCAACAACCGCCACAATAACCCCATAAAGAATATTATGATACGAACCGCCTGAGAAATTAAAGCCTAGGAATCCATTTGTGGCGCCGCCGATTAGAATCGCAGGGCCGAGGTAAAGGTGGATGCGACCCAGGATTGTGGGCCGTTGGTGTCGTTTGTACAGGATGTGGTGGATGGAGCCAAGGGTGAATTGGATTAGGGTTAAGGAGATTATTGTTAGGCCTAGGATTTGGTGGGGGGAGGTTAGGGTGTGCGACTGGGTTTGGAGGTTAGTATGTTTGTTTGTGTATTGTGGGTTTCAAAGGATGGACTCACATGGTTGTATGTCTTTCCTAGCCAGATTCCTAGACCTACGCCTAGGACTGCGCAAATGCTGCCGAGACCTTGGACCCATGCATGCCATTTGACACGTTCTAAGATTCGCAAGAAAATCACGCCGATGGGGAATATGACGACGAAGGTTCCACACATCATCAACCCATGCACGTTGCCACTCCAATCTTTATCCTTTGTTGGACCGCCTGTCAACTTTGCGTCATGATTCTCCCATGTCCCGATCTCGCTCAATTCATCGTAAGCCACATTTTCCGAGGACTCGACGGTAGATTTCTTCATATTGATGCTGAAATGACCGAACATGGAATGGCGTCGTATATCGGCGTCCTTGTTGTCTGTGTGGAGATGGCGATCCGTAGGCCCGACTGCGAAGATGAAGGGTTGTTTTTCATCATCAAAGGATATTTTACCGTCGTAATCTTCTTCTTCGTCTCCATCTCCACCATGTCGTTTCTCACGCTTGAAAGACTTGTTGTTGATGTTCTTGCAATGCGCGTTGATGACGTACATTTCGCGGTCTTTAACTTCGACGATTCCATTCTTAATGCCATTGATCTCGATGAGCTCACAATCAATACCCGCATTATACGTAGGTTCGACATGTCCGGTTGTAGTTCGAGAAGAAAGCGTAACACCTATTCACATGAATTGTCAGCCATCATCAACTTCCCAAAACCAAACCCAACTCCCATCTCTGGCTAATTTTGGGTAGGTAGGCAATGCAACAACTCACCCTTCTCATCCTCACTCCGATAAACAACCCAAATCAAACTCCCCATCATCCTATTCCCAGCCCCAATACCAACCCAACTATTCTTCGCCGGCGCCTCAAGATGAAAGAACAAATCCCCATCATCCTTCACCGCCGTAACCACAAACGTGACATCTCCATACACAGTCTCGTGCACAAACGCCGAATGCGCAGTACCATTCGACGAGTGCGGGACGTTGTCGCGAGGTCTTACTACATCGGCGGCGGAGTGCGAAGACGTAGCTGTAGCTACATCCGTCAGAAGACTCAAAGCTGCGGGAACTGTTTCAAAAGTATTAATTAGCCTTTTTTCAATTGCGGCTTCTGGGATTTGACGGGGGAAGGACAGGACAGGGCTGAGAAGGGGGGCAGATCAACACGCACTAAACCCGAAACAAAGCGGCGTTTTCATTGATCGTCGCAGGGAGGGAGGCCCTTCCTTGCAACCCGTAAAAATAGCACAAGTGTGTGCGTTATGTGTGTGCAAGAACGTCACGGAGCAGGAGGTACCAGGTACCAGCAGAGCGCAGTCCTTGTCTGACTTATATGAGCTCTTGTTTTTTTGGTCCGGGTTGCAGAGCGGGGAAAGGGGGTCTCAAATCCAGAAACTATGACAGGAAGAGGGGATGTTGTGGAGGGCCTTGCTTACTTTGAAGGCTGGGCTTTCTGCGTTTTTGTGACAGCTTGTCGCGTCCCTGTCCGGCCTGGGCTGAGCTGGAATGGCTGAGAATGGGAGCTGACTGACGAGATGGATGACAGCCCTTTACATACCTTTGGAGCTGTGCTTTTCATGCATACGTGGACTGAGTAGCCAGCCACTACTTGCGCAGCTGAATGCGCATGTTTTTGGCCCCGTTGTGATTCGTTGGTGCATGCGGATACGAGAATGGGGTCGGTGGGAGGCGGGGTCTGGGGCACGAATTCGATGCTGTCCGTGATTTTTGGGAAGGTTTGGATATGTGTCGTTATCGACTAGTTTGCATATCCATCATCCGGTCGTAGGGGAGCTCACTTGCGTCGACTTCCACGCGATGAAGCAATATGCTTGAGATCCATCTTTAGAACGCTTCTTAGGAGCTGAAAGCATCACAATTAAAGCAATACAAGCAAGATTCGCACCAAAATATTTTTCATAAATCCCCAAAAGGTAATCTAGATGCCTATGCAGGCAAACTATGGACAAGAATGGTAATGTAAGTAATCACTAGAATGGGAGGTCAAGAGAGATAAAGGAGATGAGGGATGCGGGAACCCAAATGACCAAGGTAGGAGACGACGGAGTAGTAGTAAAAAGAAAAGAGGATCGCAAGACTTGGTGAGAGAGACGTAGACAGCATCAATCCAAAACCTCATGTTATACTCCAAAGCAACACCAAGCGCATACAACCCTAAGATGTGAAATAGTGAGTGTAGAGAAGGGTAAATGTTGAATGGGGCGCTACTGCATCTCTGCTTAGATACCGGAATCTTCTTGGTCGACAGCAGGATCGAAAACGTCCTTGTGAGTGGCGAGCCAGGCATCCCACTTGGCGCATCCGTCACGGACACGGTCAAAGGAGCCGTTGGAGTCTACAATGTCATCTTGACGCTCCAAGACGTTGAGCGCAAGACCAGAACCAGCATGCCAGGCAATGTGGCAGTGGAGAATCCAAGCTCCCGGGTTGTCGGGCTTGAAGGCAAGAGCCAAGAATCCACCTTGTGGAAGCATAGCAACGTCACGACGAGGTGGGTTGTCGAGTTTGAAGGTGCTTGGGCTGGTATCGGGATCGTACTGAGTGTCGCCTTGGCCAATGACGGCGAAGTCGTGACCGTGCAAATGAATCGGGTGGGGAGCAGCGAGCTTCTGAATAGGGTTGGGGCTGTCTGCGTAGTTTCCAGAGGTGACGACCATGTAGACAAATCGCTGCTCATCATCCCAGCTGTAGTCGACAACGGCGTATTCAGGGTTGAAGGTGGTGTTGTCGGTGTTAAGGATCAATGGATCAGAGAAGTTGAGCCACAATGGGGTGTCGGTAACACTCCAGCGGTTGACGGCGCCGTGCCAGACATTGGTGTTGGTGAGATCAAGACCAGCTTCAAAGGTATCGGTGTCAAGATCGTTTTGAGGCGGCGAGGTCACAGTCCATTGAACCTTGGGAACAAGTAGGTCATAGGGCTCGTCAAGGCAGCCAACGGTGACATCGTGCCTTTCGGTCTCTGGGTCGCCCTCGCCAGCGTCGGTGTAGCTGATGATACCAGTCTGCTGGAAATCTGGGGTATTTGAAGCACCGGTGAGTTCAGTGTTGCAGAAGTTGTCAGTCGTGTATTCTGTGCGAAGCCAGTATTTCCCATTGCTGGATTCCTCGGTAGGCCTAGCTTCAACAATGACGCTGTACCGTTGACCGATTCCAACGGAAAGAGATTGAGTCGTGTAGTTTTCAATAGGAACAAAGTCGGTAGAGATGACGTTCAAGTCGTGGTTGTCGATTGAGAAGTGGAAGTGAAGTCCCGTGCTGGCGTTGATGATACGGATAAGATAACGCTTACCGGCCTCAAAGGTCTGTGTGAAGCGGGAGCCTCCATCACCGAAACGACCAGTGCCATTAACAAGGATGGAGTCAGCTTGTGGCAAAGGACCGCCAGCAATTTCCTTGTGGAATTCTTCGAATGCACTCTTGTGAAGCCAGTCAGTGACCAGGATAGGTGCCCACTCCTCATCCCAGTCTACACTGTTGGGGCCGTGAATGAGAAGAGGTCCGGCAACACCATCGGAATATTGGGAACTGTAATGACTGTGGTACCAGGTATGGCCGTACTGCTTAAGCTCGAATCTGTACTGATAGGTATCGTCCTCAGCGATGGGGCACTGAGTGACCCCGTTGACACCGTCCATCTCAACACTTCCTACTTGGCGAATTCCATGCCAGTGAATGGTAGTTCCGTTGTCAGGAAGCGAGTTGCGAACATTGATAATGAGACTGAGTTGATTAGTACAAAGCTTGAAATCTATGGACAGAGTGAAACTTACGTATCTCCCCAGCAGCCCTCAATCAGAGTTCCAGGGTACTTGCCGTCGATAAGCTTAGCAAGAGGCTTTACAGTACCATCCGGAGAGATAGGGTTCTCCGTGATGTCCAAGTTGTAGGTCCTCTCAATACCTTGGGGTGTGAATTCCTCATAATTTGTGTCGATGTTGTACTCGAAGCCTGTGTTATCTCTAACCCAGCAGTCACGACTATCGGGAGTGTTGCAGCTCTCCCATCCTGTAGGGTAAACACAACCAGAAAAGCCAGGTGAGGCTTGCCTGGGCATAAAAGTATGGGTCTTTGGTAAAGAGCGACCAGAAGCAAGAGGGGTTGCCCCCAAAAGAGCGGAAACAGAAATCAACGAGTGACTGATAAAACCCATATTGAATAATCAATGAAAGTGTGGAAGAGATTGATTAAAAGTGAGATGATAGACATGAACCGGGTAGAATGGGGCCTTTAAATATACTTACAACTCTTCTTTTCATCGTCGATAGCATGGATTTCGTCCTGCCCCTCTTGGAATGCTACCCTACATGGCCTCAAAGGATCAGAAGCATGTTGGAGCTCATAGGCAGCAAGGTGGTTGCAGCGTAAGCCTGGGCACAGCATGTACCATATGACTAGCTACCTAGCGATGCCTGAGTGAATAGGACAACGCAGGGTAGACACATGGCATCCATCTGATCATTTGCCAGAGTAAGACGAGGGTTAGGTGAAACAACAGGGTGGCTTGCATGTTCGTGACTTGAAGACGAAGCATGCTAATGCAGGTACTAGCAGTATTTGCTATCGCCAGACGAACGGGACGGGAGCTGTCGAGCGGGTATCTCGGGAGCCAAAACTTAGAACTCCAAAGTAGGACATGGCTGGTGCTAGCTTCATCTCATACTAGGAGTAGAGAGAGGTCTAAGCTTGGAGGGGATCTTTAGGTTTGCATTGACGCGCAATACGCAAATCCGGCATCATCCGTATACGCCTGGTCAGTGGACAAGGGCCAGGGCTGGGGCAAGGGATGGAGATCAGGACTAGGGGCACATTGTAAGGCTAGTCATAGGCAGATAGACAGGACGCTGGGGAAGTATTAGACGGATCGATAAGGTGATAGGGTGAGACCATAGATCTGGGGGTGGTAAGAGTGGTCGAATAGGGACGCAGACGTGCTAAATTTAGGGACGTTCTGAACTCTTCACCGAACCGGTCTGTCCGCAGCTCGTGGCATTGAGCTGGGTTTAGTCGACGAAGTGGCCATTTCGATATTGCAGTACTGACTGTGCAACGCTCAGGAAATGTCAGACTCGCTTTGATGGTTCCGAAGGATCCCTGATACGAGAGTGTAGAGGTATGCGGCGAGTGACTTGGCGGCTAGTGTAAGAGGCAGCCAAAAACAGTGAGCAGCACGAGGCATGATAGAGGGGAATGCTATAGGGGAGATGGGGAATGTCTAATGTTCGAATACGCATACGTTTGACGTTGGAGTCGAAGCGAGCGTGTTGGACGGAGGATGATGATCATGTTCGCCCGAAAATGGTTCCAGCCACTGCGGCTCTACGGGCCGCACGACTAGAAGGGCGGCAGCTACGACTGAATGGTAGAAAGAAGGGGACGATGGCGGCGGGCATGAGGTCAGATTGGTGCGAGGTACGCGAAGGATGGGGGGTGGAGGGTGACGAAAGGGAAGGAAGAAGCGCAAAGCCACAACGCTTTGATCGTTGGTGGCTTTTGGCACGATTGCTTACAACGCAGGTCCAGCACTCGGCGTCACTTGACACGAACCCCTCTTCCATCATCATCATCATCATCATCATCTCCTGTGATGCAGGTTGCCTGTTTTATCACCTGCTACCACTTCTGCTTCTCCATATACTGGCTCTGACCAAGTCAATATTGCTTTGACCAGGTCGACACGCACTTCAATCACTTCGCAGCCTCTCGGCAGAGCAACAACTGCCACCAGCGCGAACCTCCAGCTGGCCTTTAACCCGGCGTACAAGCCCTTCGTCCTGGCCCCCGGGTCATGACCTGGGCAATTTTACGCACAAGAGCGTCGCTAGAACCTGGCTTCTGGAACTCGTTGCTCGTGTTCGCTTTGGGAACGGACTGTGGCTTTCCATTCGCCCCCTGACTGGTCTACACGGTCCCCTCCCCTACTCACCCAACCCACGTGCGTCTATTCTTGTAATCCGATCGCGGCCTTCCTATGGTCTTTGAAGTGCTTATTGCGAGTTCTATTGGCCAGGATAAACCATAAACTCTACATCTCGGATTCATGGTGGTCTCATCGAGCCATGCAAGGCCGAACAGATGCCGACGCCTTGCGAGGATGATTCCCAAACCAGCGTAATGCAACCCTATCGATTTTACCTCGAAGAGGCTTCATACCAGCCTCCCAACACCGACCTTATCTTTGCTATGTATTGTGACATACAGTCATAGTGTGGTCGAACTCTACGCGAATGTACCTGTCTGCATAGAACAACTGTGCGCACCGCCAGGAGCGAAGCGAGCCATGTCCAATATCTTCCTCTGGCCTCACTAGATCCATCTGCCGACAGGCCTCAGTAAGGGTCCAAAGATCGAATATTCCGCATGGCCCAGCTTGTCTTACTTGATGGGCGGACACTTCGCGACGACCGTAGGACACCCTCCCAGAGACGATGCCTCTACACCCACACAGCCTGCCATAATATTCTGCCTGGACGCTTTCAGCTGCGTAAGACCAGACATGCTTTCTCCGGTGACCTTCGAACCTACCTATACTCCTGTTGGAGACGCCTTGTGCCGGTCCGCCCGAGCAAATAAGGAAGCAGCTACTCTCACCGCCTGAAGGCTTTTTCTATCATTTTGGTACGGCCGATACATTTGCTAGGGTTAGTCATCCTTGAAAGGCCGTCGCCCGATCCATCATGTCTCATGACTTGATGGATGGTGGTGTGTGTGAAGGTTTTCGTCGGCATCTATGTGTCCAGCAGGCTGGTCGCGGACCCCAGCTTCGCTTTTTGCCACGGAGCAGAGTACCATGGTCGACAAAAGAAGACACGCATCCGTATTCTCCCCACAATCACGGTAAATTTGCCGTTTCCAAAGTACCTCAGGTATACATACCTGCATAGCCTCCCAGTCAGGCACCGCATTCTCATTGACGGTGTCTTCCGTGACAGGATTGGGGGCTGCATCAACCAGCACATGGGAAGTGCTGACGACTCTTGGCATGCAGATTCAAAACACCAGAACACTCGCCACCAGCGATTCTGCTTGTGCCTTAAAGACATTAAAGATGCGGGGCGACGCGCGGCCAGGGAATGTGCAGCAGTGATGGCATGGAGAAGTGATCTCCTACAGGCTACATCAGCTGCGAAATGCAACAGATTGTGGAGATGAATGCTTGGACAAAATTCTTCTGCTGTTGTAATGGTAAGGTGTTTAAAAATATCGAGACTGCTTGTAGGTCTTGCTCTCCCTGCTCTCTGCACTCGATCTGTACAGCGCCTGTTGGTTCTTCTGGATACGATATCACCACACCAAAGGTGGCGGCACACAGCTTTGTGCATTGACTGGATACGATGCACAGTCCTGTCTTACTTCTATTTTCCTACAAATCGTTCGGAACCATTAGGATTCCGAGGAAGCCATCCATCGTCTTTTACGAAAATGTGGAGAAATGGTGAATGGTGCCAATGTGATTGGTAAGTTGCGGGACCCAAAGGTACACCAGCAACAGCCAGCTATACTGCGAGGTATTCAGTATCAACCAGCGTTGCACGGTCAAGTGGTCAGAGACTAAACCTCCGAAACTTGAGCGGCTATACACTTCGCGCTATGTGGCATCTTCCGTGTAGTCCGTACCTTAATCGAGCGATTTCGCATTCGGTAAGATGACATAGGCGCAGCAAGACTAAATTCAGGACATATAACCGTGCTTTTCCCCCTGAGTTCCTCCCAAAGGAAAGCATATCTGAAGCTAGCATCGTGAATGATGTTGACTGTACAGATTAGTTCTTCTTTCCTCTTGTCAGCCGGGAGTATGTCCACAACGGATAATCGATAAAGTTGTGCAGCTGGCGTAACAGTACACGACTCCTCGGCTGGATTCGTATAAGTGCTCCGGAGCTTACGTACTCCGACCCAGAACCCACCACATTGGTGTTGGCCTGCATCGCATATTAAACGACCGACTATTCACTCGCTATGATTTGCCAGACAAGCAGAATCACAACAACACCCCGGCACGAGAGCTCGGAGTGAGGCTTTCTCGCTTCGTTGCCGCGTTCGTGCCGCGGGGGTGCAGCCTTACGGAGACCTCTAGCATCTTTCACCCCCTACTCCAATACATCAATGCAGCCAGCAGCAAGTGCCGGGCCTTCAGATGGATGCAAAAGACCCGGAAATGGACAGCGTAATTAAAACAATTGCATCTCAACAGCAGTAATCGGTCTATGGCACCCTTAGGAAATACTGTAGATGTCCTTGAAATCTACTTCTCCATAACCACGTATTACAAACGCGACGTTGACGCTACTCCTATCTGATGGTGTTGCGTTGTACGGTTGTACAAAACGTGCGTTCGCTCACCCTCGACAACGTATTGGTATTACTTGCATGGCATTGCACTGCGTCACTCATATCCTGCCTGTTCTATAAGGGCTGGGCACGAACTGGTTACTCCAGTAAAAGCCACGCCACCTCCCTTATGGTCATTTACGGGCACTGGCATCCTTCATACAATCGCACCAGTTTCGCACGATTTACGACTCATGAGCTTGGCAATAAAACCTTGTGTATCTCCTGACTGGAGCAATTGCAGACCTCTACGCTAGACAACGGCGATGCAGTGCAGAAAGAACAGGGATGGGCTCTTCATGCGCTGGGCCCCATGCATTCCCCTCTGGGAAGTTCCATCCAGAAGTCCTAGTCAGGTGTGCTACGGAAATAGCGATTCCTAATCCAACAGTTGTCACTCGCTGGAGGAGACCTGGACCTCGTATTCTAGTGCTCGCGTACCTCTATGCTACTCCAATCTAATTGCTATGAATATTCTCTTCGGAGATTAGATACAGTCTCAGTCAATACACCCATAGAATTCTATCAATGAATTTCTGATTTCAAAGATGTTGCTAAGCTGGAACCAGGGAAAGAGGATAGTACTCGCGGTCGCTGAATCTTTTTATAGACGATTAACTAACAATCTGCCTTAGACGCCACTCTCTCCACTATGATAACCGCTTTACCCTACTTAACGCAAATTCATGACTCCCTCAGTGTTATAGCAAAATTGAAATTCCATCATCCCGTATTCAATATCCATACAGCCATTTTCTCAACAGAATCGCTTACCCCTCCCTTTTCTCGTTCTCCGCACACACGAGTTAACAACGCCTGACCCACTTAATCACTCCGTATTCGTCGATGCGGGTTCACTCATGCAAGAACAATGCCGGCCTGCCACACCTTAACTCACGTAACAGCCGAAAACAATGGAGTCATCTGTATAGGACAATTCGGCAGTTGTGCGCCAAACGGGCGCTTCAAATTCGCATCTTTTGTCGCGATACTAGACCTTCACATTACACACATGATCTCATTTTCAGCACAATACAGTACCAGCAGAACCCACACACACTTCATCAAGCCACAACAACCCAACATCCGCATTCTCTAAAACCAAGTCTTCGTATCACAACCTACCTACCTAATCACCGCTTACACATGACCCAGTCCATGTACCCCACACCCATCATCACTACACATCATCTTGCAATCTGACAAACGCCACACCTTAACTCACCACTTCCTCCACCGGGGCGTATTACTTACCGCCATCTCATCTCGTCTCATCTCATCTCATCGCAAGAGTTCCCCGCATAATCAGCGATAACACAGATTCTTACATGCGAGTAAGCCATGTCAGATCTCGATCTTGCTATAGCGCATCTCACATACGTGACATAAGAAATGTGTAATTATGTTCACGTAGAAGACATTATAGGCGCTGGTAGTCGTACCTTATGAAATAATCTAATAATTACCAGTCAGTATATAATTAAAACTAGAAATCAGTCGCTATACTTGACTCCATCACTATAGCTTATAATCCAAAACCCCAAGTTCTTCCGAACAGCCCTTCTTAGTAAATCCTTACATTTAACGAGTTATCTCACTTAGAAAAGCTGTTTAAGATCTGATATAATTCTTGAATTAAAAAAAGGCAAAAACTTTCGTACTAGCGCGCTATGAAGCTCCCAAACATACTCGCGCTTTATTTCTTACTGGCGCGTTCCATTGTAAGGAATAGTAGCGTAGTTAGCATGCTCATTGGCCTTGAAATTGCGTTGTCGTGTTAGGGTTTAAGTTAGGGAGGTGAAGTACCCTTAGTTGATTGGCATGTTAGGGTTATGTTGGGGTAGCAGATCGGTGCAATTGAATGTACGCGGGATAGTCGGTGAAGTGTAGTTTGCCTCTTTGTAGTTTACCACACCAGAATCGCTTATACCTGCAGATCACCTGACCTCTTCACTACTGCTTGTGATAAACGAACCTTACTGTGTCAACAAAATAACATTAATATATGAGCCTGTGATCAATTCGAATTCGCTATATTGAATGCTAAATGCTCTGAGCATGGATCATAGCTACTTAGTCATAATGTCAACGCGGAGCAAGTATCATAGAGAAAAAAAAGGCTGTATAGCGCGACAGGCATGGTTCTCCAGTTGGTAGTGATATGAAAAGAAAAGAAAAGGGCAGCAAACAAAGAGAAAGACCATTTATACCCCGGTTCGTTATTTCGTTAGGCACGGTGTTTAGACTGGAGTAATGAGTTAAATAAGAGAAGGGCTCTTCTCTGTACCCATGTGCTTTTCAACGGCATCCTCGAAAGCTTCGTCAGACTCATTCCCGCTGTTCGAGTCGTCATGTACATCATGAGAAAGAAGACAAGCTTCCAATAACTCATCCTTGGGGTTTGCGACGCTTGGGTCTTCATTCAACAGGCTGAGCAGATCTTGGAACAAGGATGCATGCTCTTCGGTGAAGTCGTGACGATCCATTAATTGCTCTAGGCAATCGGCAAGGATATAAGACCTGTCATATTTCAATTTTAGATGGTCTGTTGCGACTAGAATTTTGAGCGTCTCTTTATCGGCAAAGAGGGCAGCTGTTCTGAGAAGATGTGGCCCTGAAAGTCTAGGGCAGGTGCTGTATTCGTACCATCGATCAAGCAAGAGGCGCAAGACACGATGGCTATTGAGAGTTATCGCTGTCGTCAGGGCAGTTTGTCCCGCTGCAGTTGCCGCATTTATATTGGCTCCGTACTGCAAAAGTAGAATTGCAAAGTTGACGTTGTCGGTTCGGGCAGTATGTATCAATGGAGTGATTTTATCAACACCACTTGCTTCTGTATCCGCTCCGAAGTCTAATAATGTTTTCAACACCAGAGGTTCGATTCCATTGCGGGATGCACAGTTCAGTGCACTTCCAACACGTATACCTTTAGGGAGGATTGGATCCGGCGCTGCATTTGCTTCAAGGAGTAATCGCACGCAGATGAGATGGTCACGTTCGGCAGCGTACGAAACCGCTCCGGTCCACTGAATGTCAAGCACATTTGGATCCGCTCCATGTGCTAACAAATGTCCTACGGTACGACTATCTCCCCGCGCTGCTGCCCAGATAAGAGGGGTTCGGCCCATCGCATCAACAGCATCAATTTCATTTGGATGAAGCAGTATTGTTTCTTCCACGTCTTTTGATAATAATCCCGTGGCGATTTTGTGGAGGATGGTAAAGTTCTGCTCTTCTACCCAGTCACTACCGGACGTAAGACAGAGCAGGGTATCTTCAGCCTCCTTGGTTAAAAAACCTTGCATGACGAAGTCACAGGCTTTATTCCTTGGGCTGTTATCGTACGCGGCAATTGGTCTAGGTTGGGTAAGTCATTGACACTAGGGTTTTTGAAGCGTCTATGAGTCTTGAACGTACCGGTAATCAGGATCAGCGCCAGCATGGACAAGAAACTTACACGTACTCCATTGCTTTGAATAAACCGCCCACTATAGGAATCAGTAATCAGCCTTCAAATCATTGGAGGTGTTGGGCATACCCTAAGCAAAGAGTAACCGCGAGTTGAGCTGACATCACATGGAGAAGCAAGGCCTCGTTTGAATAAATCCTTCAGGCCATCCACATTGCCAGCTTGAGCAAAGCCCACAGATTGTGCTGTATCAGGCACCCTTCGAAGGACATTGAGTGCAAATTGGGGGCCTGTGTTTTCGAATGCAAGTTGTAATCGCACGATGTGCGAAATGAAGCTCATGGGAAACCAGTATTCCATACTCACACGAGCAGCCTGTGACTTTTCGCATTGCGATGAATTGCATTTGGGGCTAACCAAGGGTAGCCCTGCGTATCCGACAAATAGCTTACCAAAAATTCGTTCCACCATTGCTGGCGTGTGGGATTTCTTCTGAGAATGGCACGAACATGGACATCCTGGCCGACACGAAGAAGCGTATTGTGCTACGCGGATGCCGACCACGTCAGCTCGACCATCCTTTGGCGGGTTTTGGGGAGTTACGGGGGGCGATGCCAAACTACGGCGTCTATATGCAGGAGGAGGCTGCCCGTAAAAGGGGCAAAGCTGGTTCTCCTGTTGATTTCGAAGACGATCGGCCTGCTCTTTCAGCATGTTCTCCATCCTGCCTATGCGATCATCGACTTGCCGATACATGAAAGAGACAGAGTCGTTAAGGTTGTCGTGGTGGGATGCAAGGCTGTTGAGGAACTCGTGGCGGGTGTTGGTTTGCTCTGTTGCCGCCTGCGCAGTTAGAAGAGAAACAGCCTGCAACTCTAGGCGGATGCGCGTAATATCGTGGCTTTGACCCGTTAGCAAGCTCCATGGAATGTAGAAGTAGGACTGTATCCCAGATACGTACGTCTGGGAGGCGCCTATTATGATGTTCAGCGAGGATTTGACAGTCTTGATCTGATTTTGAAGGTGCTCCAGGCGCGCGTGCTCTTTTTTCCATGCCCTAACAGCTACCAAACGGTTGCGATGAGATGCAGCGATAACGCCAGCGAGAATTTGGTGAACCTCGAGGAGAGGTTGCCTTGCTTGCAGTACAAGGTGATGGATTGTAGGGTCAGCACCAGTGTCCAGCTTCACTGCAGCGCGTTGGTCCAGGACGCTTCCAACCTGCCGGCAAACGGCCTCAAAGTCTACGATCTCGTTATTGAGCGCTTCCAATCGTCCAGGCAGAACACTGCAGAGATCTCGGAGGGTGCTGAAGGTCGAGCAGAGCTGGGCGGCGAGTGTGGTGATGGCGATTACGCCGGCAGTGATAGATAGAGGGTCCATGGCGGGCCGGGGTGGGGCAACCAGCAAGGCAGGCGCAAGGCAGGCGAGCAGGATCGGGAGGCGCAAGAGGAGGGATATGGAAGGTGCGAAGGTGGTGGGCAGGTGGCTTGCCATGTACCCAACCCGGTTGCTGCAGTGAAACCACTGAGCCATGGTCACGCTCACTTTCCCTAGCCGTCTGTGACTCCAGTGGCGCTGGCTGATTGGGCTTCTATGCTCCACAACATCATGGCAAACCGCTTTGTTTTCAATCACAAGGACGATAGGGATCACTCAACCTACCAACCTGTTCCAACACACCTACTCTGTACCAAAATGCGGTTTGGCCGACATCTCCACCTTCACTGCGTCCCAGAATGGGCTCCGTTCTACATCGATTACTATGGCTTGAAAAAGTACATCAAGTTGGCTACCCGGCATGCATTTGTCCAGCGTCAGGCTGCGGTTGACCTGACTGGTTTTTCCGTTTCCCTCATCAACGAGGTTCAGAAGGTTCAGAATTTCTACAATAAGCAGCATGATCGCCACCGTATGAATTATCGGCGAATGGCAAGTCAGTACGAAAAAGATGGAATCATTGACGGTGTAGGCCTCAACCTCCCCGAGCGTATCCTCGTCTTAAGCTCTTGTCTTGAGTACAGCCGAGATCTAAGACGACTTAGATGGTATGGCAAGGTCAACAGCGATGGGTTAATGGCCTTGTGTCGCAAGTTGGACGTTATTACATCTAAGACAGGTTACGACAAGCTCAACACTGCAGCCTATGAGTTTGTCAGCCAGCTCGAAAGCCTCCGCGAATTGGAGGATATCGATGCCCTTATTCTGACCCTAAATTCAACTCTCGCTAATGAAGACTCGTTTCTCCTCCGACAAATGAGCGCCCAACTAGGGGCCCATACTGAAGTACCTTTGAGCGATGTATTGAAAGAGGACAACACCGAAGAACTCGCAGCAGTTTTGGATTCACAGAACCTGACTACGAACTTCAAACAAGTTTTGCTCTGTGAAGCAACTCTACAGCAGTCAAGGAAATGTGCTACGCATGTTCTTCAACGGCTGGGCCCCAACTTACAAGACGTCACCAATGGGACACATCGCAATTTTGTCCATTCAATGGTTATAGTAGCTTGTCAACAACATAACTTGACCTCTCATGAGGGCCACCGTGAGCGCTACCGGGTACTCATGGGCGAATACACGACCAATTATAATGATGGCGTTCCCATGCTCTCCTTCATGTTGCAAAACCTGGACTTTGGGCAACGATTGGCGCTCATTCAACAAGATTATCGTGGCCGCATTCCTTTGCATTACGCTGCTGAAGCGGGGGTTCTCCAAATTACCCAAATTCTTCTGCAATCAATGTATGAGTGGAATCTTCTGAGTCCTCAGCTGTCGTGCGGTACTTTCAACCGACCCTTTATCGACAACGACCACAACTCAGCCCTTCATCTGAGTATTATGAATGGTCACACAGATACGACGCGAGCCCTACTTGAGTCCGTTAACTTCGTCGACTACAATCAATTCGCAGGAGAGTCATTCGGTGATATCTTGGCAGATCTCCTGCACACATGTCTCTTATCCCGTTACTCGGAGATAATCGGGGCCTTGCTGGATACAGGGCTTGTCAATCTGAACTATGTGCGCTCAAACGGGGAGTCGGCTCTATTCATTGCGTCACGCGCAGGCTCGGTAGAATATATCAATATGCTCGTCCAAAATCGCTCTCACCAAGCGGCAAATCCAAATGTTGCCGAAAAAAGCTATGGATGGACGCCGCTTATAGTGGCTTGCGTTTTCGGGCATACGTCAGTAGTCGAGCGCCTCCTTGATATGGGAGTGGATAAGAATCATTCTGATGTGTTTGGATGGATGGCACTAGATCACGCTGCCTTCCGGGGTTTTTGGCCAATCTCCAAGCTATTACAGCCATCCAACTTAGGTTGGCCTTCGCCGGTACCGAAACTTCCGTTGTCAAAGACGAATGCGCTCCCTCCATGCTCCCCGGGTACTACTCGTGTTTTTGTCAATCTCGGGGCGCTGAACACCAGAAAGCCTAGACCTGAAATTGATCTCTCACCGTATCTGGTGCGGTATCCCTTCAATCCTTATCCTGAGACTCGATTTTCGGTTGCCGTCAGCGGTTTGGGAATGAGGAGCGGGGGTGGTTCTATTGATCTTCCGGTGCTTGAAGACAAGACAAATCACCCATTTGTGTTTGAAACTGATGATGCTCAAAATGCGAGGATCTCATTCAAAGTATTTCGTCAAACTGCAGCGAACCCTGCCACAGATATCCATATTGGAACATCGGTTGCCCTCCTAGAAGAACTTGGAGCCTCACTTGGATCAGGCAGAGAAAGTCTATTCCGCGATCACCAGCTTCCCATTATAGGATCTGAGGCCGGAGAATTCATTGGGACGCTGACTATGAATTTTCTGTTGGTCAAGTCGTTCCCTGATCCGCGCACCAGTTCAGATGCAAAGAGACCTCGATGCATTCAAAACTCGAATGGAAAGGTTACCCTCATTGGGCATAGAGGTTAGTGAAATCCTAGTTCTGGTAGCTTTTCTAACGTACCGGAAGGATTGGGTATGAACTCTCCTGCCTTCAAGCGTCTTCAAATAGGAGAGAACACCATTCAGGCACGTTAAAACACGATCTGATATCGTCAAATACTCATTATTTCCAGTCTTTCCAGTCTGCCATTGACTTAGGTGTATCATATGTTGAGGTGAGCATATGCACTATCCTTCTAAGACTAGTATTGATTGCAGATAGTGCGGTAGGAGCTCGACCTGAATATCTGGAACAAGCAAATTCTAATTCAAGTAGACGTGCAACTAACTAGAGATCACGTTCCTGTCATATATCATGATTTTCTAATGAGTGAAAGCGGAGCTGACATAGCACCACACAATCTTAGCTTTGACCAGGTGCTGCTCCACATCCCCGCTCAAACTTGCAAGAGTCATTATTAACAGGTCGTAGTTCATGTGCATAAGTGACATGCAGAAGCCCTCGAGTAAGGCAAATTCTCATTTCAGGATTATGGCTGGAGCTCAGGATGTTGAAGCGGACAAGATTCTATCTCCGTCATCTCCGCGTCAACGCTCACACTCCTTCGGCATTGTCGAGGACTGCCGTACTAGGGATTTCCTTGCGCGAATCAAACATACACATGAATTCAAGGTCAAAGGCTTCAAAGGTAATATCCGCGGAACACATATCCACGATCCGTTTACCACATTGGAGGACTTGCTGCGCAAATTGCCGGAAGAAGTTGCAATTGACATAGAACTGAGTAAGCTCTGCATTCCTATAAACAGCATACGAGCATAAAGAAACATCAGTTAATGACCGCATAGAGTACCCCATGCTCTGGGAGGCTGAAGATTGGAAAATGGACCTCTGGGGCGCTGAGTTCAACCTCTACATTGACACCATCCTAGATCTGGTCTACAAGTACGGCGGCAACCGCTCCATCCTCTTCACATCATTCAGTCCCGAGCTCTGCATTCTAGCCGCACACAAGCAAGACACGTATCCAGTCATGTTCCTTAACGAGTCGAATCTTTTTCCAACAGGAGACGTGCGTGCAAGCAACCTCCAGGAAGCAATACAGTTCGCGCGCCACTGGAAGCTTCCTGGTGTCGTTATGTCTTCGGAACCATTCGTCACAAGTCCGAAGCTGGTTCAGTTTGTGAAGGAAGCTGGATTGATTTGCTTGTCATTTGGGGCATTGAACAATGAACCAGAGAATGCCAAGGTGAGTGGGCTGTATTAAATTTACTAATATGTGATCCTGTCTGATGCTATTCAAGGCCCAAGCTGCCGCAGGCATTGATGCTATTATTATTGATAGTGTCGCGTTGATCAACCATAGCTTCAAAAATGAGCTGAATGCAGAGCAGCAGGAGGATAATGAAGTTTGAGAGGTTCGAGGTTTTGCCGGATATTTCGAACCAAGGCCCTCTGTCAAGAATCCGATTCAATGTTTCTCGAGGGACTCTGAAGTGCCCATCACGAGTTTAGCGAGAAACTGCTTGTTTTATTAGAATAGAAAATTGAGTAATCGAGGATATGAACCTAGCTGTAACAGGAATTCATTTATAATGAGATTCTAGTGGCAGACCCTGTTGAATCTTTAGGCCCTGTACGGACTAAACCGTCTACTATTCCGCGATTGAGAACCAAGTCAAGATCCTTATGTCTCACATGGATTCGTGTAAGGGTAGTCAATCGTACCCAAACTTAGAATGACCTCTACAAGGCGGTCGACATTCGCAATAAGTCATGTGGATAAGATGAGAAACCTTGCCCGAGACAGGAAAACCGAGACGAAGCCCAGCCACAATCCTTTGCGATGCATTTCGTAGTGCAGTCACATAGAATCACGGCTCGGAGATATATATGTACCGGGAATAACAATTGTCGAACCGAAGGGCGCGCATAAGTAGAAAATGACTGGGGGCCAGAAAGTGAACCTGCAGTGATTGGATCCTTTGATGGACGTGTGATTTTCTAAAATGGGGATGAAGCGGAGGTCTCTCCGCTGCGCTCGTTGACCAATGAAGGTATATATCACACGGTTGTCTAGGAATTTTTTTATTGGGCGTGGGGGGCGGACAGATCTTGAGCAAGCACCAAGCCAAATACATGGTATAGAAGTCATCTAGATTCTACCTTGATAATAAGAAGCTGGTGCGACTGTATGGAGAAAGAGTATCTGAAGGCTTTCTCATGCACCAGCAAAGCGCCCTTACAAAGAATGTTCACAAAACATGCTCCGGCGGGGCAACTCTCCTCCATTGCATGGGTTAGGGAACTGCAGGAGAAAGCACTGTCAGCTACAAGGGTAGGCGAGCTCTGAGATAAGAGAGCTGTCTTCTGCCGTCTGCGCATCCTCTTCTTCATCGGGGCGAGTGCATTGGGCCACAGGTGAGGATTCGGGGCGTAATCCCGCAGTAGCGGATAGTTGCCATCTGCCTGTGACATTATGTAACTTGCATACTATTCCACTGAATCCTACGAAGCAGTGCTGGAATCATGTCTGCGGCGTGATTGATGAAAATCTTGGGTGCAGGGGGTGGCCTTATGTGGGATTACCCACTCCGGGAACTTGCAAATAACCTTAATTGATCCCTCCACCTGCAGGGCTGAGCAGGGCTGGTGTAAATGCTCTACCCGCCTTTTTCACCCAACCTACATGACTACTCCGTCTAGAGAGAGCAAAGCTGTCCTATTCCAAAGCCATCTCCCCACAAGTGGGCAGAAGAAGAGAAAGTGATATGGGTAGATTAAAATGTGGGGTCAGGCTGAACAGAATAGCCTCTCATCAAGGATTAGATTAGGAGACCATCTAAAATAGGAGCCCTGCGAGATTAATTCGCTTCCTTAAGATGGGTTTGGGACCCACGCCACGGGCAGCGCCGTCTCCAAAAGCTTAACTCGAACCCTCCCATCGCGTGAGAATGGCCTCGATACTGCGTTCGCCTTGCCGAAATGTGCTTTTCTGCTGGTTGTCTGTTTCGGGATTCGTTGCCGCGATCGCTCCCTCAAATCTGACCATACTGGATACAAATGTTAGTCTCTGCGACGTGGCCATATCCACGAGACCTTCTGGGAATAACACAAGCGTGGATATCCTGTACGATACTTCGAAGGCGAATGGGTCTACTCCCGATACGTTGGCTTGGACAGACTCCGAGAGCATGACCGATACACAATGCACCGTGTGCATGAAACTTAAATGGTCTAATGAATTATATGGGAGCATCATGAGCCTCGACTATGATTTCGACCACAGGCTAGATCCGGGGTTGCTGGAGCAGGTGGGGACGACTATCACAATTGATAGCAATCTACAGGCTGAGGTAATTGCTCCAACGTCCGCCCGTAGACTAAACGATGGCTTGGCTTAAGCCAGGTGTGACTGACTATCTGCCTCGCTCAAGGCATACTTCGAATCCTCCTACATCTACGGAAGCGAAGAAACGGTGAAATCGTACCATGTCCATACCAATCAGCCGAACGCCTCGGAGCCATTACACCTTGACTATGCAAGAGACTCAGAGACCATCTGTTCTTCGACCACATTCCGGATCATGCCGAGAGGAGGGGTAACCGGGGCGTCGGGCGAACTTGCAAAGAAGGGGATATTCGTGCAGACTTTGAATATCGCATGGAGTAGCCAGAAGCCGTGAAAAGTGAGATATCGACGAATGAGCCGTCTTGATCTATTATAAACCCAACGGTTGTGGCGCTTTGGGCGGTCGCGGACGTGGAAAGACCGGAACGGGAGAAATCGACGTTTCATGTTTCAACAGCTGGAGATTGTTCGGGCCATACCAAGAAGGCGTTGGGAATAGGGATGCCTACGGTTGATGCGGTTTCGGTACTAGTTTATGCAGCTGTTGGCGGATTGGTCCGAGGAAATGGTAGAGAATAGAATTGTACAAGAATCAACAATGCACAAAACCTCCTAGGCCAGAATACCATCCAGTCTCGTCAATGAGGCCCAAATAGGGCCCCGTTGTCGGTGCGCTAATAATTACCCTTAGATGAGCGACAAGCAGTCCGACCTGAGATACGGCTCCGATGCTTCTCTAGTAGTGCATGAATGGACCAATGACGCGAAGCATGCCTGATTAGGAAAGGTCGAAAATTTGGGGTAGGGAATGTTCGCCCCGCGCTATCTTCCTTGCTCTTCATCAGCCTCGTGTTGGGGCTTTGACGTGCTTCATACCCCCCGGCAGGCTCTGTGTCTCCGCCACGATGTCCTATTGCTTGTATGTTTTGTGATCTCCTTATTTCAAAGCCAAAGTAACATTTATGTGTAGCCCGCCGTCAGCTGTCAGTCATCTCAACGAATGCAAGTCTCAATCGAGAAGAGCGAGAAACACACCTGTGACAGTATCTACGAGTAATATTGCTCTGTAGACATACCAAGAACACACTTTTTGGTCAAGCTGACTGAGGTTGTGGGAATCATGGTTTACCGTGGTAGACCTTCAACTGGTTGGTAAGTAAAAGCTCCATAGTCTTGCTAGAGGGAACACTAAACGTATATATAGTTTGAAGTGCCGTCAGAGAAAAATAAAGGTAGGTAACAAGTGCGACCTATGTAGTTACATTCAGCGCACAGCATGCCGTTTTCGTCCAAGCAGACCTCTCCGTTGCGTACCTTACTACAGAGCCAATCACTATGGAAAGGTGAAGTCGTACCCTTGGCGAACCATCGGCCTGTGTTTTTCACCCCTAATTAGGAAACCGCTGCGCACTTATACGACGGCCTAAACTCTTGAGCCTTCTTGAAGCATATCAATTGGATCGTAGCTGATATGCTTGTAGTGCGACGAGCGTCCCAATGGCTGCGTCAAATGCTCTGAGAAGGGGTTTGAATGCCCCGGATACGAGAACACTTTGGATCGATACTTCCAAGACGAGTCCAGTCAAGTGGTAAAGAAGGCAAAAAAGGCGAAAGCGAAAGCTATTGCTCTCCGAGAGAAGCGGGATATGGAAGACAGAGCTCGAGCGACGCTTGTAAGGATAAATGAGTCGCTTTCAGTTCCGCTCCTAGCACCTATGGTAGACCAAGGGATTCACTACTTCATGTCAAACTATGCCATGGGTATGGACCAGCCACCTATTCAATCCGATTTGTATCATCAACATCTAGCCACACACGGATTTCATCCCATAGTCGCAACCTCCATGACTGCTTTAGGACTGGCTGGCATATCAAACATTTGTATGGATGTAGCTTTCAAACGAGAAGCGATGCAATGGTACTTGAAGGCACTACGAATGACCAATGCGGCTCTAGCATCCCCGACCGAAGTCAAGTCTGATAGTACTCTTCTCGCAACCATGCTACTTGGCGTATTCGAGGCCACCAACAATGAGCGTACACTAGCAGGGTGGAGCAATCACGTGGAAGGTTCTGCTTCGTTACTCCGAATGCGCGGAAAAGGACAGTTCCGGACTTCAGCAGGAAGGCGGATGTACCACCAAACCGTCGGTCTCCTCACTATGAACTGTATGGGTAGAGGCGATCCACTACCCGACTTTGTCCATACCCTCAACAAAGAAGTCGAGAAGCACGAGGATAACACTGATCCTGCAAACCGATTCTTCCATCTTCATATTGATGCCATTGATTTCCGCGCGCAGATCATGAATGGCAGACTAACAAACTTGAAAAGTATCATTGAACGGGCTCTGGAGATAGACGCAGTGGCCAAGCGCGTTTTCAAAGACGTCGATGACTGGAGCTACGAAACGGTACAAACAGACCTCAACACTCCTGGCGTATTCGGCAACTATTATCACATCTACCCTCACTCCGCCGCGGCGCAGACTTGGAATTGGGTTCGATACAACCGAATCTACCTCAACGACGTAATCCGCAACTCGCTCATCCTAGGATTCTCCATGACACCCCCAGTCCTCGTAGGAGAAAAATACACCAAACTTCTACAAGAATGCACTCAAACTCTATATCAAATGCAATCCGACATCTTGGCCAGTATCCCACAACACCTTCACGATACCCCCAAATCCGCCTCCTCTATCCCCTACAGTTGGGAAGTGTCCGCAAAGCCAGACTCCCATATAGCAAAACCGATTGAACCAAAGGGGACAAAAATGTTCTGGTCCAATTTCGGACCGCAACACATCCGCCGAGACTTCATTACGCCAGCAACCAACAACGAAAGACTACCAATCGTCCGTGTATCCGGGGGATACTCATCACTCTGGGCTCTATACATCGCAGGCGCCATGCCAGTAGCAAGCCCCGAGAGTCAAGAATTCGTCCTGAAATCCTTCCATCGGATCGGCACGGAGTTTGGCATCAATCAAAGTAAGGTGTTGGCTAATGCTTTGCGGTTGAAGAAGCAGTTGGATGAGAAGGGGACTCAGCCATTTGAGATTGCGCCGCAGTATATGCCGATGTCTGGGGAACATGTGGAGAGTTGGCCGGCGGATTCTGGAGCTTATGCTTGAGGGATGGGAGATTTGTCCTTGTTGAGGATATAAAACTACCATCTTGGGTACTCTGGAGCCTTATAAACATCGCCCTCCATCAGTACGCTCCATCCCATCAACTGCAGATGCCGGAAAGAAGCTCGCACGCTTTGTGGATATGAACACCGATTCAATGGCCAGGAATCCTTTACAGCAACATCCACGTGGAAACACACAAGCGCACGACACCGAGTCGAGGCAGAATCAAGACCAAATATATCAGACGCAATTAGATGTACATCTTGAGCAAAGCAAAACCAGAACAGATCCGGCCTAAATAGTCCACCATCCAGCAGAACTGCTAATTCACAACCCTATGCCAAAACTCACCAACCATGCATCCAAATCCAAACACGCCCGTGTCTAAATCCGCCAGAAAGGCCCCGGCACATCAAATCACCATGTGCACATATCTAGACTGCAAAACCAGAGAAACAAATTCAATTACCTATAAACAAATCCCATAAAACCCGTACTACCATCCCGTGATGTCTAAGCTACCTAATGGATTCGATTGGCATGCGGTGAAGACTACTGTCGCTTGATGGTGCAAACCACAAAAGCCGGGGTTTCGGAATATTTAAATATTGTGCTGTATCCTTACTAACCACCTCAAGAAACTTTATTTGTACGTACCATCCACCAACCAATAAGATGTGAGTGATTGTATGTATCACGTGACCAACCTTCCCATGCCCCTGCTCAAGTCCCCAAGTCCAGCCCCTACCTATGCATCAAATAAGACATCTACTTTTCCCGACCCACCTAGTGCGATCTGAAACGTTACAGATCATATACTATGATTGATGATTGATGCTGCTGATGCTGATAAATGGGCAGGGCAGGCTAATCAGGGCAGGGTGTGGTCGGTCAGCGAGATGTCCGTAGGATCTTAGATGACGCGATCATGTGCATGCAGGTGTGTACTACATATGTATGCGCCCAGATAAGTGGATGATTGATATAAGAGAGAGTGTGTGTCGGGCTCAGATATGAAGGATGGTATCTATTGCGATACACTGCACTGCCAGTTACTACTGACCAGGTGTGTTATACTCTGCTTTGGGTCGCCCAACGACAACGACACCCAAACTGCAAATCTTCGGCCCACATCTACAAAGGTATGGTACGGAGACGCGAAAGACCGATGGTGTTTGTACAATGTAAACCCGATTGCCGCAAACGTCAGGGCGCGCCCACTCGCGTGTCTCACAAGGCCAGCCGCCGACGCACAAAAGACGGATTGACGAAGTTCCCGACACCCCACCAAAGGGCAAAAAACGCCAGTGACGTAATCGTCGTGCAGTGCGGAGGAGCTAAGAAAGGACCCTGCAGATTGGAGATGCGGCATGCGGGTTATTGGCGATTGGGCAAAAGACCGAGCAAGCGAATTGAAACGAACAAATAAGCCCGTTGATTGACATTTTGGCCTCGAGCTTGGGATGCAGAATTAGAGAATTGGCCATCTACTCCGTGTATCGTCATGTAGATAGGTGGGTCAGTGTGACACCGACCAAGCGGTGTCCGCGGGCTCAATCAATGCGCGATATTTCTGGCTCTGGCTCTGGCTCTGGCTCTGATGATGCACGACGTACGATGCAATCTCCAAACTGCTTGCTTGGGCTTGCTCCCTCCCAGGGATGCTGCCCTGATCGGCTACCAGCTCTGGGCCTGGCCTTGGTCCAACGAATGTCCTGCCTTCTGCCCACTTTCTGTGCACGACTGGTTTTTTGCCCACTTCCAAGGAAAACACGCTCTTCGTCCCCCCTCTCTATGCTGCCCCGACAATGGCGGCGACGTACGGCCACGGCGGTATTGGACGTGCTTTCATTCGTGGCGCTCCGCCGGTAGAGCATTAGTGAGTCTTGTATGGCCAACAGATGACCTGGTGAGCGCGCCGTGGAAGGCAGACGGTGGTGCTTGGAAGGGCCCTCTGCCGGGGCTCCCGTCCGTCGCTCGCCGGCGCTGAGTGGGAAATATCTAACGCGAGCCCGCCTCGTGCCATGTGCTTGCTTGATTGCTTGATTGCTTGCCCGCGGGGAGAGCTTTAATAAATTGAAACGCACGCAAGGAAAAAAAAAAAAAAGAAACAAGACCTCATCTTCCGCATCTCCATTCCCATCCCCCATCCCCATCTCTCTTGGACCCTCATTCAGACGCCTGACGCTGAGACAGCAACTCGTGCTGTTTCCCTTTGTGACGATCCACACAAAGCCGCCGCATCGTTACTCGCTGTCTTGTCCAGTCCTGTCTTCCCATCGAGCGTCATATCGAGATCTCTTTGCCCCTCCATTCTGATTCTGCCTTCACCCGGCGCCGTGATCTCCCCTTCTCCCTCCTCGGAGCACGCACATCTTGGCCGTCAGACTGCATCGACCGACGTAGGCAGTCACAGATCTCCTTTTACTTTGAGTCGTACCCCGCCGCTCATCCAACCCGCAATCTGAAGAGTACCCCTGGGACAGAGCATATAAAGGCCCCCCAGTCACCGGCGAGCCGGGCGATCTCCACCTTAGTGCATACCCATCCATACTCGTTCGTACATACATATACGTACCCTGGTATCTACAGGCGACGCGAAAGAACGTGACGGGCGTCATAAGCTGGGATCATTTCCGCCTGAGGCAGACAAAGACCGCAGAGCAAAGAAGCACGGAGCCTTATCATTGGAGAAGGCACAGATACAGGCACAGGCGTAGGAACAGCTAGGCGTAGGCGTGGGCATACCCTACGTACCTGGAAGCGCGTAGCTCGAAGCGAGCCAAAAACGACGTAACACGGCGAGCACGGCAGCGGCAACCACAGGAACTTTGTGGCCCATCTCTAACAAGGTACAAGGAACTGTGTAGTTATCTGGGAGGGCGGAAGTCAGTGCGTCCCCGACCGTTTTCTGGCGCCCGAAAGAAGTCGTGGGGGATTGATTTTAGGTTTCCCTTTGTGAGCACTGAGAGGGCGCCGAGAAGAAGCGCATGCAGTGGCATTGGCATAGCCTGCGGTCGCGTCGGCGCAGTAGCATCAAAGGCTACCGCAGAAGCAGCAGCAACAACAACAAGATGCCCGTAATCGAGGTGAGTGAGTTTGACTACGGCCTAGCGCCATTCCTTTTGCATCTCCGCACGCACTCAATCTATTGTCTATTCGAAATTCCAGGACGGCGCGAATGCAAAAGACTGGCGGGAGCGGCCCATTTTGGCGGCCTGTGGAGTGGTCTGTGTGAGATGGGCTCATGGGCTCATGGGCTGTGGCCTGGCAGAATCGAGGTGCGCGATGATGTATGATGTCTTCTGCATCGTCATAAGTCCAACGGCGGAGGCCAAAGCGCGCGTGCGTCATTGTGCCAAGCCCCACCTGATTCTGGCATCTGGCTACCATCCACAGACCACCACCTGCTTGCTCTCTCTCTCTCTCTCTCTCTCTTCTCTTGCTGCATGACTGCATGACCTGCTCCCAATTCCCCATTCCATTCTGACCGTCCTCTCTCTTCTCTTATCCCCCCCCCTCTCTCCGTCTTCCGTTCACAAACTTTTTTTTGGTCATTCMCCCCGCCGCACTCTCTTCCCCTTCTAACCGCACTTCACCTTGTGGCTTTCTTTCACCCTCCTCCTCCCAACCCATTCCCCGTTGCCCCGCCACAACCCAGTCACATTCCACACACACCTCTCCTATCTCTCACCCACACAACAACACCCTCTTCTGAGACTGAGTCATGGCCGCCATACAGAACTTTAAGAATTTCCTGCGCCATGGCAAGCAGGCCCGAGGCACTGGCACCCACGGCGAGGCCACCACAAACGTCTCCAACGTTCACGCCCAACAACAACGGCATACCCGCCAGGAACCACAGCATTATGCCATCAGCGACCCCAACGTCTTAGATCACCAACCTCTACAAGGTGAAGCAGGTGCCAAGTACGGTGATTTCTCTGCCGCCGCCGTGGATAACCGCAATATCGCCGCAAAGGCAGGAGACGTCGCCGCACGAGCAGCGGGCGACCATCAGAAAGTACAAGCACACAAGCAAGCCGGCACCGTGGATCGAAAAGACTACGACCCGACCGTACTGGAGCGCATCGTCACCGAGGAGCGGCTAGCCAAGAATAAGCTGCCCAAGTACCCGGGCCTTGAGAGATGGTCGCTTCAAGAGAAGATGGGCGACGGTGCCTTCAGTGAGGTGTATCGAGCCAAAGACAACAACGGGCAGTATAACGAGGTGGCCATCAAGGTGGTGAGAAAGTTTGAAATGAACTCTAGCCAGGTCAGTACTCCCCGGTGGAAATGCCCTCTTCTACCCATTTCCTTGAGTCTTCCCATCCCCTTTCCTTCCCCCCCCCAACGCCCCGAAGATGAGTTGGTGTGCGAGTAGAGAGGAAGTTGCCAACACGTGGCCTGCTGTAGGGCGATAAACACATGCATCCGGACTTTAAGAAGGCGCCGAAAACAGTGGAGGTGCGAAAACTTCCAACAGTGCTGATGCTCACTCCCCCGGGAGCATTCGGCTGTATCCTCTCCTTTGCTTTGACAAGGCGGGCACTAACGTAATGGCCAACAGAGAGCAAATATCCTCAAGGAAGTACAAATCATGCGGCAACTGGACCATCCCAATATCGTCAAACTCATCGACTTTTCCGAATCACGGCAATACTACTACATCGTTCTTGAACTATGTCCAGGAGGCGAACTTTTCCATCAAATCGTCCGATTGACCTACTTTAGCGAAGACCTTTCCCGACACGTCATTATTCAAGTTGCCAAAGCATTAGAGTATCTGCATGAGGAGGCGGGCGTAGTGCATCGGTTTGTATTCCCCCACATTGCATATGCCAAGACCTGTGACGACTGACGTCATGCTCCAGTGATATCAAACCCGAGAACCTTTTATTCTATCCGATTCCATTCATTCCGACGAGGAACCCCAAGCCCAAAGGCCCCGATGATGAAGATAAGGCCGATGAGGGTGAATTCATCAAGGGCAAGGGTGCAGGTGGTATTGGCCTGATTAAGATTGCTGACTTTGGTCTGTCCAAAGTCATCTGGGATAGCCAGACGATGACGCCATGCGGTACAGTGGGTTACACTGCGCCAGAAATTGTCAAGGATGAGCGGTATTCCAAGAGCGTCGACATGTGGGCAATGGGATGCGTACTCTACACACTTCTCTGCGGCTTCCCACCATTCTACGACGAATCTATCCAGACACTCACCGAGAAGGTCGCCCGCGGCCAATACACCTTCCTCTCACCATGGTGGGATGACATCTCGAAGTCGGCTCAAGATTTGGTCTCACATCTCTTGACGGTCGACCCAGAGAAGCGATATGACATCAAGCAATTCCTAAACCATCCATGGATCCGCGAAGCAGATGAGCTTACCTATGCCGCCGCCGATGCTCCTCCACTAGCAACACCATTACACGTAAGGCAAAAGGAGTTCCAGCAAGGCAAGGGCGACCCGCTACAACAGAACTTTGCCTACCTCGAATCCCCGGGCGCCAGGCGTATGGACTTTCGATCTCCTGGTGCTGTCAACCTCCGAGAAGTGTTTGATGTCGGCTATGCCGTACACAGGCAGGAAGAAGAGGGCAAGAGGAGAAAGAATTTCAAGCAAGGCTACCGGGGCGCCAATGCGGTCAACTCCCTTAATGCATTAGATGAGAATGAGGACGACGACGAGGTCTACTCCGAGTCAGCACCATACGACTCTTCACAACAACATCCCCCAGCCAAGCTCCCCAAATCCCAAGCTTCAGACGTTTCAGCCATGGAGCAGAAGATGCGAAATACCACCCTGTCAGCGGCGGCCCAGGCAAGGCAACAACAGGCTGCGCCGCGACAACAGCAAGAGCGTGGCTACGGCCAGCATTCTCCTGCTGTGGCTGCCGCCGCTAAGAGGCAGGTCAGGAATAAAGGTGCATTCGAGCTCAGCCTGGACAATGCTACGTTACTAGGGCGAAGGAACAAAAAACCCGAGCCTAGCGGACTGCGAGAACAGGTATCAGTTGCGGGCACCTGACTACCTGCTAATCTGAACAAGGATTGGTAGTTTACTTTTGTTTGCATCTTTTACCGAAACACGATATGGCTGCGGGGTGTTTTATTTATCGGCGTTTGATTCACTTTTCCTAACCTCTCATTTCCTTTGCGTCAATTCATCTCCTCACTCTTCCTCCGGACTTCAGTAATGCATATGTGTGCATGTCTCCTTTTTTCCCCAGTTCGTCGTTCAATCAGTCGGTCGGAAATTTCTATTGGATGGATCAAGTATCCTTGATACAGTGCCGTGTTGCCCGCTGCATTGGGCTCCCTTCGTCAGCGACCGAAATGGCACTAATCGCAAGTGGGCGCGCAGCATCGGCGGAGGAACAGTATTCCCTGGAGTAGAAGGAATGGAAAGTACACGGCACGGTATGGCATGCGGAGGTGGTTTTTAGATGGGAGAAATACATAACTTGTTAAACGTTTACATCCTCTGTATGATCTGGTCTGATGCGAGCAGTGTAATGACTCGAATGTGATTGTGACGATGAACTATAGTACTTCCATTGCCTTTTCTACTCCTTTTAGTTCAAGGCTAACTCTTTAATGTGATCCGACTTTTTCATCCATCGTTAGCACTCCCCTAATCTAAGTACTATCCCTTCTCCCTTCTTAACGCCTCCTTTCCATCTCTATCCCAACTGATTCTACTTTTCAAAATTTATAAAATAAACTAACACACCCAACTTCTAGTCCCCTAAACCCATGTAGATAATTAGACCTTCGTCAACAGTAGCGTCCCCCTTTTTCTAATATATTCAATATTCTTTAATTCATTTCATACGTCCAACCCACGGCCTTTCTACCATCCTAAAGGCTTTTTATTCCAAGCAGTGTAGTGTATCAAGTCAAAGACCCCGAAATAAAAACAAAAAAACCCTAAATCATTTCCCAGCCTTCCAACCCCACCAATTTCCCCATACTAGAAAGCGCCCGATCCAAAACCCCACGGTCCAGGGAAATAAAACATAACTCCGGCTCCCCTCCCGCTGTCCATCCCTGCGTCCCGGAACTTTAAAAAATCAGATTTCTTTGTTTTTTCACTCCCAAGGGTTATGTTTATGCTTCTGTGTTTGTAACACTAATCCTATACATACACAATAATTTGGGTGTGTTTGATGTCCTTGCTGTTCTTTGTATATAGTTCTATAGCGTTGGAAAGAAGTATACACAGGCTAGGGCTAGGGCCCATAAATGCGGGTGTGAGAAGTCGATTTAATTATTTTGCACTTGGGCCTGGGATAGTGGTATCTAGTTTTGAGGAGGTATGTTGGAGGGGAGAGGGATAGAGTGGCGTGGAGTAGTGGTGTCATGGATTCTGGGTTTATGCGTCGGTGGGTCATAGGTATGTATGAGTTTGGGGATGGATGTGTTGGGCTGGTTTGGCTGGCTGGTTAGGGCTCTAGGTAGGATATGTTTAGATGAGTTGGATGCATGGATGGAATTTAGTTGTTTGTGAGGGTAAGTGGATATGTGTGTGATTGAAGGAAGACATGATCATTGCTGTTCTCAAAGCACAACCTCTCATAGCAAGAAAACCATAGGCGGGATCTTGATAGTTGTTTTCCTAGCTATTGTGTGAAGAATCTATTTTCTAATACTTGCTCTATCAGACTCCCCCTCTTCTATCTTACCTACCTGTCCACGTATATACAAAACTCCCTTCATTCCACGCCTATATCTTCGCCGCAGGATTCCCATTTCCGTTGACCTTGCTCTTAACAAAAGCTGCTTTGCCCTCGGCGAATATGGTTCCTTGTCCGTCTTCGATTGTGCCGACGGTTTCGATCCATCGTCCTGCTTCTCGGACGATGCGGCCTCGGCAGAGGATTATGCAGGGGGTTGTTATGGCTTTTTTGTACTGTGGCCCGTGGGAGTTTGGTTAGCAAGGCTTCCAGAGTAAATAGAGGTTGGTATCTTCGCGTTAGAAAGGTGATGACTCAAGATTTGCTCAAGCTCTTGGAATAGCTATATGGAGCTTTGTGATGGGATGAAAAGTCGGCAGTCGGCAAACCATAGATAAGACATACCTTAACATTCAACTCCGCAGTCGCACTCCCAGTCCTATGCGTAAACGAAATCATCATCCCCATAACCTGATCCAAAAAAGTCGCAATCACACCCCCATGCAACCTCCTCCTCCCCCCATCAACCCCAGCACCCAAACTAGCCAGTATCAAGCTCTCCGGCTCATCCAAATCAGCCTGCGTATCTAACCTCTCCTCCCCATTATCCCCATCCCTCTCCCTCTCTACCTCCCTACTAAACAACTGCGGTTCCTTATCCGACGCCGTATTCCCACTCCCCAACAACGCATCACTCGCAATCTCGGCATCTGGCGTTGAATAATTCCCCGCACGACCGCGACCGGGACGATACATGCTAAGAAACGCGCGAACAGCATCGGACGTGAATAACGTGGTTGTAAAGAAGGAATTGCTGATTTCGGAATTCGGATCCCGGGGGATTAGCCGCTTTTCGATTTGTGTGACGGACGGGTCCGAGAGTAGGATTTTGCACCATTCGTGTGAAGTGAAGTCTTCTAGATGCTCTATTTGGTGCGTTGGTTGGGGGGTCATTTTGATTGATGGGTGGGGAGGTGGATCTAGAGGGTTAGGTATGGGCGGCGGCGGCGGCGGCGGCGTGTGGTTGGGAGTGAGGTACGGCGATGCGTGAGGGTAAGGTGAGATTAGAGTAGGACATGTTTGATAGCTAGGCTAGGGTCAGTTGTAGACGGTTAGTCTGTCGATCCAATGGTTGCTCGCGACTCCTCTATTTCGAGCTGGTTATGTTGCGGCGGTGACATGGCCGAGGTTGTGGGTTGTGGGGAGGAAAAGCGGACAGGGGTCTTTTAGAGGCATAATTCCTCGGCTGACACTCCGCACGTGGTGGCTGCTTGGCGAAGTAGACTTATATTTAAGACAGGTACTCACTTTGTGATGGAAATTCTGAATCATGACGAAATGGATATTTGGCTACTTTGTGACTGCAGAAATCAAACGCCTGTTCTCTCTAACCTAAAACGTTAACTCAGATCATAGAGCGAACTACAGAGATCTAGTATGATTATGATTAAGGTATCTATGCAGGGTGTGTAGTAATAATGTAGTCTATTCTAATCGTTTCGCGCCAGGCTTTATAGTCGATCTGGGTGTGGTTGTTGCATGTACTCATTCAACTGTGCAGTGCTACTAGATGTGCTTCCCCTCTCAATATCCCTCTGCCTGTCGTGGTCCTGAATCACCGTCTCCACAGCCACCGTCTTCACAATACCGTGATCTGGGACCTGGAAGTTGATTCCTGAATCTGAAGACGAGTCACTGACTGCGTCATCGTTATCGCCACTTCTTCTTCCTTTGCCTTCGGCTTTGAACTCGGCGCCGCCCTTGGCTTGAGTTGAGAGCTGGAAGGCAACTCCTTGATGGGTGGAGTGGAATGTTCCATTGTTTGTTCGAGTCCTTGAGGTGAGCTCTGTTCCCTTTGAAGGGTTGGATGATGAATCGTGAGGCTTGTCTGTGCGGTCTTGTTTGCGGACAACCTTAGAAATCAAGTCTGCCATGCAAAGCTCGATATTGAGCTTGACGATGTACGCCAGAGAGTGAAACTGGGTGTACCTTTATAACAAGTCAGCTTTTGATACAATAAATCAAGTCTATACGAAAGAGGATAGTGATAAGCCAACGCATATTGGGAAATTCTATTCGCCGACGCAGACGTGAAAGGAGCTTTTGTCAGATAGACTTACACAAGATCATTGGGAAGGGACATCATGCCAATAATCAATGCATCCATCGCAATGCTAATGACTACGATACCCGCGTTGAACTTAAACAGTGGCGAATACTTGTGCAGGCCTCGATCGATAAGTCTGCTTCTGACAAGGTACAAGAAATAGACATTCAGACTCAAGTCCAGAAGAAGATAAATGACCTTCTCGATTCTGTCCCAGATCTCATTGACAAGGACCCAAGTGGGATGGACTTCCATGCGAGCAGGAACCCAAACCACGAACACGCTGACGTTGATGAAGCCGACAGCGAGCAATAGAGTGAGCTTGAGCATCCGGGCTTGCCGTTTGTTGGTCATGATGAGAGCAACTCGATTGGCAATAATTTGTAGAAGACATTGGGTCTGAATTGTCCAAAGCGCCGCGATATAGAAGAAGAATCCAAAACTTCACCCAGTTAGCTTATTGGCCATGCCCGATATTCGAAAGAAGCAATGGATGATGGTGCTTGCGATGTGGATCCCACCATACCTTGGTTTAATGTCCCCACGAAGAAAGAGCCAGGCCGAGATCGCCCATGCCAAATTGACGATGAGTTCCGCCCATATCATAATCAGATAGAGCGAAAATATGCTTCCGGTGCGCTTAACGATGGAAATCGATTGCTTGCCGACTTTGGAGCCAGTCAGTGTCATAAAGCCCAGTGTGAATCCGAAACAGATGGTCGGAATGTCCATGAGGGAATCATGCTTGGTAGACATGATGGAAGAAGGCGCGCGACAGCGCGTAGGAATAGCAAAAGCGAGGCGAAATGGGAATACGAAAAAAGAAACAAAGATGGAAGGAGGAGTGAACCATATGAATAGACAAGTCGAGGAAGCGAAAGGGAGTTAGGATGACGGACTAGATAAGTAGGAACTGAGACACTCTCCGCAATCAGTAAAGACATAGGCTGCAAATCATTCTGATCAGCTGCAGGGAGACGCGGATCCGGCAGCGCTATGCTAACTGGATGGGCTTGTCGCATATGGAAAGCTCGCTCAAGGGTCTTTAGGTGGATTCATGCTGCCGAAACCTTTTATGTGAACAAGCAATACGGTCGTAACTACCATGTCCATGTAAGCCTAGCCCCTCCAAACCAACTTGGTCTAGACTGCTCATGGATTGCCCTGTTCAAAAGTGAAGTTGACTTTCTCACAGTGGAGACTCTGGAGAGCGCTCAGGGGCGCCTGTCGTCGATCTATAATGTTGTTGAGGCAGACCAGGCATGATGAATGGGCTGGGGCGTTCGGGATGCCTGGCCGAACAAACGGACCGAGTACAAAAGGTGAATGAGGGGAAGTTTGGCGATTCCACTGCTCCGTTGTACGATGAGGTGTAGAGAAGGTTGCGCGTGTTGCGGCCCATTCTCGGTCGTTACACTTCAAACCTGTCATTCAGGAGATCTTTTTGCCCTCAAACATAACAAAAACATGCCGATCCCAACGGGGTGGCCGCTGGAAGAGGAAAATTCAAAATCTTCTCCTTGACTAAGTTAGCATGGTGTTCCTGACATTCCAATGTGAGCATGGCCCACACGTGGTGGCTGCGAGATGATCTATCGGCCCGCGCTAGCTCGGAATCGCACATCCCCCAGAAATCCAATGGGGACCCATATCGTGGAGTCATCTTGAGTCGCATGCTCCACCGGGCGTAGAGCTAGCGACTCGCAGACGTCAACTGTCAGGAGAATAACATTCAAACGGCGGACAACCCAGTGTCAAAGTCCTCGTGGCTACCCGAAGGGTCATCTCGGGCCCTCGTATCATGGTTTTCGTTAGCAAACGGCGTCATGATTGGTCACAAAATGACTGCCTTTCATCCGAAAGGAGAAGTCGACTATAGATACCAAGTAGTTGGCGGAGGTGGAGATGATCTGAATCAGGTCAGCGCCAAGTGAGGAACCAACTAACAACAAGTGCCTGGAGATGGCGCATTAGAAACACATAAAAGCAGGCGGATAAGGGCTGGGAACTGGAGGTCCAGGGGTTTATCAACCGAGGTGCACGTGGGAATTACTCGCGGATCGTATATTCCCCGCGGAGAGTTGCAATCAATAACGTTTGTCAGTAAATCATCAAGTGTATATCGCCGAGCAATCCCCTCCACCCTTGTCCTAGGCCTCTTCACATCTCTCACATCCACAGTCGAAACCCCAGTTTTTCCTCAAGATTTGCATTCTCTTGCCTCTGCTTAGTTTCCTCTCCTCGCCGCTAAGATAGGTGATGCAAAGCTCTTCTCCTTTCCGGATATCCCTTGCCGCACGAAACTCCCAAGCTCGCCCAGCCCTCTTCTTGTCAATGCTCGGCCCGCACGAATGGTTGAAATACGAGGCTGAAGGCCAACAGCCATACCCGAAGAATTCCGATCCATCATCCTCAAGGGACCGGATTCCGAACGCGTTGTGTGAATCACGTGTTGAAAGAGTGAAGAGAATCTCAGGGGTGACTAGATCAACCAGAGGTAGCGGCAAGACAGCCAGGAGATGGAGATACGATCGCGTGAAGGCTTTGAGGTCATCCGTGTTGTGGTAAGGGGTCGAGTCTGGCGCTAGGCTAATCACCCTATCCCACTCTTCCGGTTTGTTGTACTTCCATAATATGCCACTCATGCAAAAGCTCAAGACATCTGGCGAGATAGGCTGCAGTATTGCCTTTTGTAGAGCCTTTCTATGTTGTTTCGTTACTTGCACTCCTCCACTAATCACCTGCACGCCCAGGACTCGGTCCCTCTCTCCCTGACGAGCCACTCGGATCAAAGCAGCCTGCTGAGCAGCAATCTCCCATGCTACAGTGATGTCCTCTGGCTTGGGTCGAGGGAGTGAAACATCCACCATCTCGTCGTCCTCCTTACTCCTACCCTTGACCAATTTCTCCACTGATGCCCATGCTTGTACTCCTATCTCTCCGGTCTTCTCCCGCCATTTGATTTGGCACGCCTCTGAGCAAAAGGCAAATCCCACAATCTGGTCACGAATTTTGAGGTCTCGGCCATGTTCGTAGCCGAAACACTGCCCGCATACTTCACGTCTATATTCACGGAGAAGGACGGAAAGGGCGAGGTCATTCGAGTGCCAGATGATTGTACCGGCGGGTATGTCGCTCGTGGCGAAGATGGCCCGGCCACAGTGCGGAGTGTCGCGGACGGCGAATAGGTCAGAAGTTGGTGCTCCTGGTAAGCTTTGCATGTTGGACGCTCAATGGGTTTTGGTTGTTGCAATGGAGATTGGGTCACGGTTTAAGGTGGAATGTAGGGCTGGGTGGTTGAGGGAGTAGGTCAGTGATTGATTCGAAGCGGATCTCCAAGTCAAAATGACGAAATGAGAGAACAATAGGAGTGAATGTCAATTTCGTATGTCTCTGATACTCATGCCAGAGGTAAAAGATCGTAGTAAAAGTGCCATTGTGAGTTCTGGGTGAGCCTGAGGCGGATTCTGAGGGACGGAGAATTTTGAAAATGGGGAATTTCGGAGGAGGGAGGGAATGGCAATTTGTACCTGAAGGACAGGTAGGCGAGACCAATGGATCGCCATCTGGAGATAACGCTAACCCCGGTAGATAAGCTCCATGCAGCTAGACCGGGATTACAAACGTCAAAAGGGTCCACACCGCAGTTTACGAGGCGTTCGGGACCCTTTGCCTTTGTCCCCATTCTCCACTTCCAAAGGATTCCCAAGCGTAGATAATGCCCATGTCCAAAGCCATGCGTACGCCTCGCTATCGTCACTTGCCTTAGAGCCCAAGATATGGGGTTTATTGTCAGATATATCCCGTGGATAGTTGGTTCAGGGGTGGGGAATTATGTAGCCGAGATCTATGTGTCGGCTATCTAGCAAGGGTCTTTAGATAGATCTCTGCGGCTCAAGGTACATCCAATCACCAAGTGATCAGGTCTGACAATTCCGGTTGCATTAGTGGAGAAAAAGCAAAATAGTTCGGAGAGTCTTCATGGGAATTGTTCTTCTTCAATATTTATTTTATATCCGAAACGACCCTCAGTTACGATCTGATGACAAAATCCCGGCATCGGCTCTATCAGACATCTCACCACTTTTTGAGCCTTCCGTTTCCCTAAACCAGCTGTTTACTTAAGCTGATGCATCCCGAAACCCTGGTCCCGGTATCTTGGTAGAAATGTAATGAAGAATCACTCCCATTTAGTTCCTATATCGCCCAGGGTTCATTAAAACAAAACGAGATTGTAGTGGGTGCAGACACATGTATAATAAAGGAACTTGTCCTAGCCTGGTCTTATCAAATTTGAGAACAAAATCAGGAAAAGAGAAATACTGGAAGACGTTATTCTCAAACACGTTTCCAACTTTCCTCAAGGTATCACAGGTTTTGCGCTTGAGGATGACTCCCTACCTCTAGTTTCCTTATCTTGGGGATCCAATCGTCTCAATTCGATCTTCCTCATTTTCCCTAGGTCTTCCCGGCGATTCTAGTTCCACGGGAGGGCCCAAGACGACATTTACGGTCTTCGAATCCAACTCTATATCTTTAGATTTTGCCTCCGTCTCGCTCCTCCATCCACCTTCCAAGAACCATTTTCTCGTAGCCAAGCTCTCATCTTCATCCTCCATCTCGGGCACAAAATGTTCGAACGTACGCGTGTTATCTCTCCTTTTTCGCCTCCTAACCATCCAAATAAATGTGATGATACCAAGGATGGTCATMCCTGCCACTACGCCGACACCGATTCCAACCTTCTCACCCGTATTAAGTGTGTCTTGTTGATGAGGCTGAGTGAAGTCTGAATTTATCGGCTGGKAGGAGCTTGATGCTGTCTGACGGGAGAGGCTTCCTGTGGCTTCCGGAATAGCCGTATCTATATCCACACCGATCATTTCCGCCAAGGATGATGCGTAATCCCGTGGAAATAATGTAAGATCCTGGATTCTCCAAGCGATGTTAATCGGGTCCGCAAAGGCTACTCCCGAAGCTACTGTGATTACGTTGGAGATCGTTGACGTTGAGACGGTCCCCCCTTCGGTTACCGGAACAAACTGGAAGTATTCCTCAACTAGGGATAGTGTACCTGGGTTCCTCACTAAACCGAACGCTCTGAGGGGGGTATGAAAGGTACTCAAGCACGTAAATTGATAGTAAGGGGCAAACTCCATACCGCTGTGTGAAAACGATCAGCTTTTTGCACTACTCTTTGACTAGCCTTTAAATCTACCTTGGACAGCACTTAGCGCCCCAAGCACTCTCCAATTCCCCATTGACAGCCTGCGTTTGATATTCGGTTACGTCTTCTACGACTCGTCCCTCAGGGCAGACACCTGGATTAAATTCCATGTCCATGCGATATGGCATGTTCACTGGAGATAGCAGATAGGAGGTATAAAAAATGTCCACACCATCCTCTTCCATGTGCCGGAATATTCGTACATCAGTGGGATCCGTAGGTGCTGTGTAAGAGGGAATCATCCACCTATTACGGCAACTGGATGGAGCTGTGAACACTGTGGTAAGGGGATTGAACGAGTAATCTGTATGGATACTGCCATGAAACCAGTTATGAATTTTAGTCAAGACGCTAGGCTTCTCGATAGTAGTGGCACCTTTACCAGTCTCTTGAACAGTCATATTGAGCAAAGTAAAGCCGATAGAATTGAAAAAAGTGCGATGCAAGAGACAGGTAAGAGAGCGAAGGAGAAGAAGGCGGTAGGCAGAGTAGGGAGCAATATCCTGGAGTTACAAGCCATCCAGATGATCAACCAGCCTCAAACGATACAGAATGATGTTCCACGATCCAAACTCGGGTGACGTGGCTGAGTAACATTTCGCGAACGTGGTTATTAAGAACGACGTCGTTTATTTGCCATGCATATCTAAACTTCTAGACATGTTTCGGCTAAACTATCTAGGATTCCATTCACACAACATTGTCCTAATATGCGCAGAAGTATATCCAATTCAGGACATTGACAAGCTATAACGACAAAATCTAGAAGAGAAGTACAAGACCGGAGAGTAATGCTCGTAGAAACCAAAGCAGGGCAATATTCAAGGCGACGGCAGCACTGTATTTTCACACATTCTCTCAATATCTTCGTGACTTAGGCGCGCATGCATCAGATACGCTACGGTCATATCGTCAAGTAGTGCGCACGCCTACGATATGCGGTATCGAAGTATGCAAAGGTGGGGAATCGCTTTCGTCGAATCGATTTGGATTTAGACGCCTGTGGCCGACGAACACTATTTGCCTCCTGGCACGAACGTGTCCACGACATATCCGTACCAGCAATGTATATCCCGTTCTTGTGTAGTAGAATATCATGCTGCCTATCGTTCTTCAGCCCCCACGATATTCAAGCACACTAGCAGTGGCACATTTTGGGTACCGCGTGGACGTTGTAAGGAGTCCTAATTGCGACTAATATCTAACATGTGTACCCAATACCTCTCCGTACCACAATAACGACCAATGGGTTCATGTGCACCGCGAGGGTTCATACTATAGCATACAATACAAAATGCTTTTAACGCGACACTAAACGTGCGTAGTACTTTCTTTCAACTACGTACCACTCCTAACCGTACATCGTAAACACCCCGTGCGGAGTATCTAAACTCCGCACAACCCATGTGTCCGGGGCGATCACCACCTAAAAGCAGTAACGAACGAGTTAGCAGATTCCCGATGCGGTAATTAACGACCCCAAATACCCTTGTAACCCAGCAACAAACACCGCCTTTTAATGGTGGAGGATCCGTGCGCCCAGATAAATTTCCAAGTTAACATCGGCCCTATGGGGTATTTATTGGAGTGTTTGTGGAATGGTTTGGGGTAGATTGGCGAATCAAGTTGGTTTTGAGTTGAGGGGTAGGATGGTTGGAGACAGGGATCGGATCGTTGGTCTGGATTGGGAGGGGATGGGGCCGGAGAAGGGAATGAATAAAGGTCGGTGACATTTCACGGGAGAATATTTAACTTGCTAATTTTTCTAGAAGTTGGACAGAGGGTAGTGACATCGAAATGGTATCTTTTGGAATTTACGAGCGGCAACGCAGCGCTCACTACGCTGCGTTATGCGCACTATTACTCGTACCTTTTGCTACTCCCTCAGTAATTTCCGGAAAAAATGTATTCCTACGCGCGGAAAATGACATCCTACCATACCGCGATGCCTCGCTGCCCATCGACGACAGACTCGATGATCTCCTAGCACGAATGACAGTCCCGGAGAAAGCAGGCCAACTCTTCCAAGCACAACTCATGATGGGACCCAATGGAACATTCGACCCCGGAAATCCCCTGGCAAATAGCAACAGCACAGAGCTCGTGATCGGCGAAAAATTAATGACGCATTTCAATCTCGTGGGACAGGTCGACGACGTCCGCACAACCGCAACATGGTATAATAAAGTCCAAGAACGCGCCCTGCAGACCAGACTCGGGATACCCATCACGCTTTCGAGTGATCCCAGACACTCATTCACAGAGAATATAGGTGCTGGATTCCAAGCCAATCAATTCTCCCAATGGCCAGAAAGCCTGGGGTTAGCAGCCCTCCGAGACCCAGAACTAGTTCAAAAATTTGCGGATATCGCAAGGCAAGAGTATGTAGCGCTTGGGATCCGATCAGCGCTTCATCCACAAGTTGATCTGGCTACCGAACCGCGGTGGGCGCGCATTTACGGGACTCTGGGTGAGGACGCAGATCTTACTTCTGAACTCGTGGTAGCGTATTTGAAAGGTTTCCAGGGAGAGGAATTAGGGCCAACTTCGGTGTCGACTGTGACTAAGCATTTTCCTGGTGGTGGTCCGATGCAGAATGGTGAAGACAGCCATTTCCCCTATGGAAAGAATCAAACCTACCCTGGAGGGAATTTCGAGTATCATCTTAAGCCGTTTAAGGCTGCGATTGCGGCGGGTGCGAGGCAGATGATGCCGTACTACTCCCGACCTATTGGGACCGAGTATGAGGAAGTTGGATTCTCGTTCAATAAGGGCATTGTTACTGATTTATTGCGCGGAGAGTTGGGGTTCGAAGGGGTTGTGGTCAGTGATTGGGGGCTAGTTACCGATGGGGAGATTTTGGGTGAACCGTTTCCAGCAAGGGCTTGGGGTGTGGAAAGTCTTAGTGAGCTGGAGCGTTGTGCAAGGGTTCTTGAAGCTGGTGTTGATCAGTTTGGTGGTGAAGAAAGGACAGAGCTCATTATTGAGTTGGTAGAGACCGGAGTTGTGAAAGAGGAGAGATTGGATGTTTCGGTCCGTCGATTACTTCGCGAAAAGTTTGTCCTTGGCTTATTCGACAACCCGTTCGTGGATGTCGATAGCGCGGTAAAGATCATTGGAAATCAAGAGTTCCGACGCTTGGGCAACGAAACACAGAGAAAATCGTTCACTCTGCTTACGAACAAAGACCAAATCCTGCCATTGAAGGAACCGAAAGATCTCGAGTTTTACGTGGAAGGAATGAATTCATCATACCTCACTGCCCGAGGCCTAAACGTTGTTCAGAAAGTTGAAGAAGCAGACCTCGCCATACTACGACTACAAACCCCATATGACACAAACCGCACCCGAGGATTTGAGTCCTTCTTCCACGCCGGCACTCTAGCATTCAACGCCTCTGAACAAGCCCATCAGTCAGCCATTTACAGTTCCGTTCCAACGATCGTGGACATCTACCTCGAACGACCCGCTATAATTCCCGAAATTGCCGAACAGGCTGCCGCAGTGTTGGCGAACTTTGGTAGCTCTCCTGACGCACTTCTGGATGTAGTGTTGGGAGTTGATGGGGCTGAACCTCTAGGTAAATTACCTTTTGATATGCCGAGGTCATTGGAGGCCATTGAGCAAAGTTTTGAAGATGTGCCTTTCGATACAAAAAATCCTGTGTTTAGGTTTGGCCATGGGTTGAGATATGGGGGCGCTTGAGTGTAAAAGGCTCGAAATACATTGAAGCCAGTACAAATTTATGGTCTGTATCGTTGTCCTCATTCCTTTCTGACAACGAAGGACTTAGAAATACGTAGTAATTCAATGTATAATGCATAGAAAGTTTGATCATCATAGTTCGGATGTAGTGTAAGTAGTGATGAAGATTGAGCATTAAGCATAGTCAAGGTCATGAGAGAATCCTGAGCTTAGACTTCACGATGCATGCTTTACATGCCCCAAACATTAAGGGCAACAGACAAAGTTCTGCACACGGCCTGGAAAGTCAGGGAAATGTCATGGAAAGGGAGGACAAAGGGGGAAATTCTTAGGCTGTGCAAGAGCTTTGCCTTATGGGAGTTTAATATTGAAATTAAAAGGTGCCGATAGACTTAGGGTAGCATAGATGATAATGGAAGTAGAGGTAGAGATAGAGGTAGAGGAGTAAATGAAGCAAAACAATGTCCATAAGCTGATGGATGTATCTGCGGGCCCTGAACTCGAATTAGAGGTCCGTGCACCGCCACATCACCTCCACATCACCTCCACGACGACTCGGGTTATTTTAGTCCCGGAGCTAGCCTCGTTTGGTCTATGGCGGCTCTGGACCGCCACCGAGGTGAATCGCCTCTTTCCGTCGATGGTACGAGTCAGGTCTCTTGGAATTCGTCATAACGATGTCTTCGGTTCTATGTTAGATACGTTGCCGCTTTGATAACCCACGAGCTAGAAGAAGAACAGGATCATTAGCATGGACAGAGGTGATAAGAGCACGCGGTGTGGATGCTGCTACTGCATCTTGGTCAAAGCTCCCTATCAGCAAAGCAGCAAAGCTCCGATCCGGCTCGTGCGTTTCGATGTCCATGTCGACTGTCGATTGGTGGGGCACTTGGATGCAATCTAAGGCGCTTGTTGGAAGGGAAATGCAACAACCGGAGGACAAAGAGATGGGATTTTGACAGAATGGCCATGTTGATGAGCAGAGAACATGACAGATGATATGCAAATAGCGCTGTATGTATGCCGGGAGGATGCCAGATTGGGATTGGAGTGCGTAATGGACCGTGGGGATGGGTGCCTGTCGTGATCACGAGCCTCCCAGGATTGTGTTCAGAACCAGCCGCATGCACAGCAAAGGCCAACCAAGCGTCCACCACAACACCCCCCCCGCTTCTCGCAATTCGCCCGCCATGTATATAGTCCCTTTCCCATCTCTCTGGACTGCCGCCGCGCCGCCGTAGTCTCCGTTTCTCCGCCAATTGTCCAGCTATCCCCAGGCTATCCTCCAATCGCCATCTTGCCAGACATTACAACGTCATCTCTACGCCTAGCCGACCTCTCCGCGTTAAACGTCCAAGCTATCGTCAGCTGCTGGCCGTCCACACCACCTATCTCCTAGTCTACGCCTTTAGCTTCTCTCTAAAGATTATCTTCTAAGGAGAAGCTACAGCCGCCACCATGTCTTTGACAGAGAGATTGACAACGATGGAGGAGTATCAGCCGTGGAGCAGAGAGGCAAGTCCGGACAGCAGGCATCGCAAGATGAGCTTCAACCCGGTCGGGACATGGACGCCCGCTACATATGAGGAGCCCGTGGGTGCTTTTGAAGTTCCCAAATGGAAACGATTGCGTGGGTATATTCTGACCTCTATCGTGAGAATTGAAGCTAATTGCGCATAGTTCAGGTCTTCCTCGCCGTCATTTACTGCCTCCTCGCCGCCGGTGTCGTGTTCGGATATGCCGCGATAAAGCCCGTCCTAGTTGCAGAGGGAGTATATAGAGACAAGTGTACGCAGGAAGAGCTGGATAAGGGCGACATTATATGTTATCAGCAAGATCTACGGTTGGTACTCACACAATCGCTCTCGAGTACAAAGACTCATTACAATGCGCAGGCTCAACCTCATGTTCACAGTTGCTGCTGTTTCTACAAATGTTGTCGCGCTACCAGTCGGGACAATACTCGATCGATACGGTCCTCGAGTGAGCGGTATCATAGGCGCCATATCCATCACCATTGGAGCATTGCTCTTTGCGTTTGCGGGTCAGATCTCCGTCGATGCATACATTCCAGGCTACTTCTTCCTTGCCCTCGGTGGGCCTTTTATATTCATTTCCTCTTTTCAACTCAGCAATACTTTTCCACAGTATTCAGGACTTATTCTGGCTTTGTTGACTGGGGCCTTTGATACTTCAAGCGCCGTATTCCTATTTTACAGGCTTGTCTACCAGGCGACCGACGGCGCGTTCTCTCCTAAGAAGTTCTTCCTTTGCTATCTGGTTGTTCCCGTGTACATCCTGGCCGTCCAAATCTTTGCGATGCCATCGACCTCCTACAAGACGGTTGGTGAGCTCGTGACACAAGTTGAGGAAAGCCATCACGAAGTCATTCATGATTCAGACGAAGAAATTGATGACCAGGACGTAATCAGTAGGCTTCAGGAAGCACGCCGTGCTCATCGTGATAGTGTCGTTAGTGAAATCACTGAATTACTAGGCACCAAGGATGCGACCGAGCAGACGAGGGATGAAGAGAAGAAGAAGAATATCTCTGGTGTGTGGGGCGCCCTCCACGGAAAGACGGCAGCGCAGCAGATCAGGACGCCGTGGTACATACTCATCGCGCTGTTTACGATTCTTCAGATGACCAGGATTAATTATTTTGTTGCCACTATCCGCTCACAATACGTTGAGCTTTTGGGAAGTCGCGAGAAGGCAGTTGAGATCAACAACTTTTTCGATGTGGCCCTGCCTGTTGGAGGTGTCATTTCGGTTCCATTCATCGGATTGATTCTCGACAACACGAGCACCACGTTCTGCCTTAGTCTCCTCGTCGCCATCGCGACTACTATCGGTGTCCTCGGTGTTATCCCTCAAACATGGGCTGCGTATGCGAACGTTTGCCTCTTTGTCCTTTATCGCCCTCTATACTACACAGCTGTTTCGTGAGTCTTGCGTTCTCTCAAAAAATAGTTTGCATTCTAACTTCCCATAGCGATTATTCCGCAAAGGTTTTCGGCTTTGCCACGTTCGGAAAGGTCTATGGGCTCATCATTTGCCTCGCCGGACTCTTCAATTTTTCACAATCTGGGCTCGATGCTCTAACCCACCAAGTGTTTCACGAGGATCCGGTTCCGGTCAATGTCATTCTACTAGCTCTTGCCCTTCTGATTGGTATTGGATTAGTCGGGTTTGTATACAAGAAAAGCCATACGATTCAGCGCGAGAATATCGAAGAAGCGGCAGAAGAAGCACGGGAGCGGTTGATGCCCGGAGCGAACGGCATTGGTATTGGTGATTACGGCGCCATCAATAATGCCAATGGCGCTACTGACAGTGGAGATGAAGAGAGAGGTAGAGCAAGGGGTATGAGGGTTAACTGATGGTGAGTGTAGCAGCTCGATTTCGTCCTTTTCGTCTTTCGGCTCCCGTCATGGCGTTCTTTTCCTTACAACTGTTGATCTTCATCCTCTCCGTTTGAACTTTCCTGGATCTCACGATCGGCATGGCGCGGCGTCACGGGCACTTCATCTTGCATTCATGATATCGGTCCTCTCATACTCATCTAGCGCTGGCGTTATTCATCATGGACGTACGTATGTCTATAAGGAACGTACCATGTAGTGTCCATCATCTCTTTCTGTCAACAAATTGAATGCATTCGGCGGAGTAGTAGCCCGAGGAGATAGAAGAAAGCACAATGTCTTTCATTAGAAGACTTGGCCTAAGCATTCCTGGAGAATGCTATGTGTGGAAAGCAAGAATGATGTATCTACGAATGATGGAGGGAAATGGATATAGCTCATAGTTTGGCAAGTAGCAAAAACAATAAAAAGTTGAAAAACCTAAAAGTCCATCCCACCATAACACAAAAAGAGAAACCAAGATCAATATGCATCTTTCAACCGTCTGTCTATCGGGTCTAGAAATCCAATTTAGCAAAACCATTCCATCCTGCCCCTTGCAATTCATTTTTCGGGTCATCGCAAACCAAACCAAACCCCACCAGAATAAAAGACTAAATGCTCAACACTCATCTCCTCAATCAACCTATGACACCTTCACCCTCCTCCGTCTATCCTTAAAATACGTAGCTGCCCCTGTACCCGCCCTTATAGCTAGTAATCCCTCCCGCGCTACCTCATATACAATATACATGCATATATACCCATGGACATAGAAATAAACGATTATATCGTTTATAGACATTGGAGTTGTATCGGGTTTATAGTTTTGAGTGGTATAGGTGATGATGAGGTGGGATGATTTAGGGGTGTGCGATTGGGTGTATGGATAATTGAAAGATATTTGGATGGGAGGGTTGGAAATGCTTTTGTGTGTAGTAGGATTTTTTAGATATTGGTGATGAGCACGAGGGAAGGGGAGGAAAGAGAACGGAGGGGATTTTTAAATGTGATGGGGTGATCAAGTGGTGTTGTGGGAAGTTTTGGGGTAGTGGGGTGTGGGCTTTGTGAGTTTGGGGTTGGTCTTTGAAGGACCTTTGAGAGGGTTGTTGGTGCGGAGGGCGAATAAAGGGATTGAGGTAGGGTTAAAGGAGATGTTTGGATTGATGGAATCAGGAATTAGATAAAGAAAAGAGGAATGGTTTATTATAGATTCGGGATGGTGGGTGGGTAATTCATGGTAATGGATTGGGGTATATTTCAGTTTCGTGATGTTATAGTACAGTATACTACTTTACATATACTACATGAATGAAGAGCTGATGAGACGAGTGTGATGTGGATATCATCACCTACCCTCCTTCCACCCTATAGGTATCAATGCTGCTGCAACCTGATTCACGCCTCGTTCCGTTGCGAGAAGATTGAATTGCGCCGCTGCGTTCCTGGTGTCCTGCACTTCAATTCGTATCCCTAGGTCGTTAAGCTGTCTCCGGACTCCGGGGGCAATGGGGAGGACCTGGGGTCCAGTTCCGATAATGAGTAGATCTATAGATCTTGTTAATCAACTATCTCTGAGGAAGGAGAAAAAGTGAATAGGGTATAACGAAACATACCAGGCTTAGGCCACACCAACTCCAACAACCCCCAACTCCCATCACTAACTTCCCACTGCCCCCTCTCATTCTTCAATCGCCCCGTCATACCATCATCTCCCACACCCCCCTCCGCAACCGTACCCTCCTTCCGATGCTGATCAATCCAAGGCCGCCACCGAAACGCTTCCCCACCAACAAGCAAAATCCCACACCCACTAATCCTCATATTATTGTTCAACGAGAAGCCATCATGTGTACATGCATCGATTGCCGTCGCCGGCGGAGCCGTGTTGCGCAGAACGTCTAGGTCGGAGAAATCTGTTTGGGTCTCTTCATTGCTTTTGGGGCCGCGGTCGCGGGATTTTGGTGGCTTGGATTGCATGAGACATGGTCTTGAGGTGTGGATGGTGCGACGCGTCGAAAATTGGGGGATCTGAAGGTGGGAGTTCAAGGTTGTTGCGGATGGCAGGATTTGTCTTTGTCTGGTGCATTGTCGTTTTGGAATGGCGGTTATCAGTCTTGGTAGTGAGCGCGTTAAGGGAAACAGGTTGGATTCCATGGTGGTGAGGCGATTGCGGGTTGGGCGGGTTGTTGACCTCAGAGGGTGATGCTGGAGAGAAATTATGATGTCGGCTACGTTATGCTAAGTTGGCGTCATGGGGGTGAGCGGGAAGCTTGGACCACTTTGTGGTGGACTTCATATCTAACTTCAATCCTTTCGTCGCGAAGCGCACGGTGTAGCGAAGCAAATTTGCCTTCAAGATCTTTTAAGTCCTTTCGCCGCATCTATATAGACCTTTGACTCATATTCAATATTCTATGGCTATAGAACTCTAGCAGATTTGTCCCAGACGAAGACACTGGTGGATGTCATGCTATCTGGAGTCTTACTTTGAAAACAACATCATGCTGTGTCGTCTCCACCTTCACGCCTGCCACAAACTCCAGCTCTGTGACGTTGGAGCCTTTGGCCCCTTGAATGCAGCCTATCGCGAGGAGGTTGAACGACTGTATCGGGGAGGTTTAGACATAGTCGACACACTTAGACACACAATCAACTCGTCACAAAACCCAATAGTTGTGCCTCATTGCCTTTACCGTCTGGGTCCTTTTCTTCAACCGAGACGATGAGGACCAGACTCAAAATTTGTCCTCTCCTGTTTTCCTTCAGTCTGTGTCGAATCCTGGCTCTCACAGCCCTATCCCTTTCCCCGTCTATCCGCTTTTCTGCTTCCGCTGACGGCGCGTCGATGAGTTCAGTACTCCAATCCTCCAAAGCCGCTTCGTCGGAAACCTTGATCTCTGTACGGGCTGAAACCTTTCCTTCTGTCTCAGCCCACTGCACCTTAACAGAGAACAACTTTTCTGAGCCATTGCCAAATGTATAGGTCATTAATCTCCTTGAAGTGTCTTGCAAAGTCAGCGAGGTCGACTGAATGAGCGAATACCCAGAACTGCCCAGGTCATGTTTTACAGAAATGTCGACTAGTGGGAATCTGGAGACAGAGGCCGATGGGGACATCCAAAGTGGGTTGATCGTCAGAGGTACTATCTTCAGCCCCAACACGGTCTTTAGTTGTACACTTCGTAAAGTATCTGGGAAGGCGCGTTGGCAAAGAAGTCGCGTGCTGGAAATCGAAGTTTCTGGGTTGGTGACTGCAAGATCAGAAGTGCGCTGGGTTGCAAACGATGATTCGGCGAGAAAAAGTGCAAGCCTGGTGTCGGGATGGTCAACTAAATGACAGTCGAGAACCCCTAGAAGTTTGTCCTCATCTTGATGGACGGGCATGTCGATCATTAGGCCCCTATTCGTAATTTCGTAGTTCGAGAACGACGGCGAAATTCGACTTCCGGCTTGAACAATTCCACCGGAATGCCGAAAGTCAGCCGGTGATGTTGCGAGTATGCCCCGGCTAAAGTTCTGCTCCGAGTCGGCATCCAATCTCATCCTCCAAGCAAAAATGGTCTGATCGGTTGTTGACTTGATTATTTCCCCTTGCAGTCGTGTGAATGACTTAAAACCTTCACCATACAAAAGCGGCATATTGATCCCGAATATTCCTAAGAGGGAGTAGGCCACGTCTTCTAAGCGTGTTGTCTGTCTCTCGGAGGCCCAGCTCATCTTTTGGGCCACACTATATTCGTTGATCCGAGCCTCGCCTGAGAGGAGTCTTTGATCGATTCCAGTGGTGTTGGCAATGATGCCTGCCAATGACTGCTTGGTACCACAATCCTTCCAGTTGTGATCATAAAATACCACATTTTCGGGAGCCAGAAGCTCTTGTAGTGTCCAGCCCCTAGTGAACCAGCGTGAGCGGCAACCTGAAAAAGCGAAATCTTGGCCAGAAGAGGCAATGAAATCGACGAGGTAGACATAACAAACAACCGCGTCCCTGTACCAAGCAAACATTGAGTTAATTGCTTCCGACAACTCCGCGGAGCTCGTCTTGTCGATACAGCAGGCGTCCATCCAGACCCATTTGAAGCCATGTCGAGCCGCTTCGTGACAGAATCCCATCAACTTTTTGTAGCCCCGCATTTCAGAGACTCGAGCAAGTGTAGCCCTATTTGTGATGTCATAGTAAGAGATCTCTTCTTCATTCCAAGTATGTGACAAAATGGCGTAGTGCGGAATGTCCACGACAAACTCCTTCATCTCATGAGTAATAGTGTTGAGTAGCCTCATCTTGTGGTTCAGCAGAATATCCGAGAGCACTCAATCAGATACTTAGCGCCGTTCTTACTCCAGGTAAGCTTCGTTTCGATAATCGATCGTTACCTTCGAGTGTTAGCGCGATCGCGGTCAGTGGCACAATAACAGAGCTGTTGAGATCGTGTCGTCCCTCTGGACTCGACGCGGCTAGAGCTGTTATTCAGCTAGGCACACTTCGTGCGTATGTTTGCCCAGTTGGGTCAGGCGGTGAGAATCATGTCCAGGTATTGGTGGCCAAGATCAATCAGGTGCGGGGTGATTGGTTATCGTTGCGTTGCCTGCTCTTAGGCCTTGCTGCTTTCCTTATGTGTGGCATACCCACTCCGCGTCAGATCCTTTCTTCTCGCAGACGACTGCAACGAGCGACTAACTTAGCATGTTACTCAATATTACGAGCTGCCAGCCACGGATGAGCAGCTACGCCCGTCACATGCTTCTGCTTAGTGCCTTGTTAGCTGATATATAATACAACGTTGTCAGAACTACCCTAAACAAGGATCCTTGTTCGCTTAGAAGTACTGGCCGTGGTGGCAAGTTAGCATCACTAACAAGGCTAAGGACGACTTATTAGCACTGCGGGTAGACTTAGAACTACTAGTATATTGATATTAAGGTGCAACTAACCTAGCGGTACCGTTGTCAGCTAAGAGGTCTTATTCGCATTTAAAAGAAGCGCCTCTATTATTAGGTAGGAAAGCGACGACGCGATTGTAATTTCTCAGCTTTAATAGTGAATCCTGATATGCTGAGACTATCTAGCGTTGCTCAAGTTCGAAGTACCAGCAATCTGTTTCGCTACACCGTGCGTTTCGCGACGAGGGGATCAATATTACTCTTGCCGCGGACTTGTCTTTCATCATTGTATCCATCACGACTACTTTTCTCCAATAAGTCTTTGTTCACATACAAATGGCTAGTTTTTGGAATCTTGATTTGGATGGTTTCGATTGTCTCTATATAGACTAAGGTGTGGTCTTCGTCTACCACCATCCACCGAAATCCAGCTCCCCAGTACAAAAAGAAAATTGAGTTCATTATAGCCATATTATTGACAATTGGGTATCTCATGATGTATGATTACTCTCCTCTCGCTCTGTCATCTCCATCTCTAGTCTCTGTCTACCATTAGGACTTTGCTCCGGTCCGATGTCCAGCTTCTCCTTGCACGTACTCAGTTGTCGTACTCGTCCTCGCTATCTGAGTCGAATGCAGAGGGGAGCATCGAAGCACTCAATTTTGCAGTGCTCTGTACTCCCAAGAAGAGAGGAACTGGATTCTGGCTCTCTACTGGAGCTGGTGGCTTTGCAGAACAGATCTTGGCCGTCAGCAAAGAGGTGGTGCTGACTGGCCTCACTGCCTGCCTCTTGAATCCCATCTCCATGCTGGTGCCATATTCCGGAGCGTCGAATGAAGAAACCGTGGCCCAGGATTGGTCGAGGTTCGATTCCTTGCGTCCTTGGGCTTTTGGTCGGAATTTTCTTGCCTGGGGAGGACCGGGAGGGGAGGCCGCAGTCTCTGCAAGCGGCTGGTCCACCCCAAGGTAGACTCGCTCCAAAACCGGTGGGTTGAAGCTGGGAGAAGTGCCGCTTGAGACGCAGAGGTTGGAGAGCTTCATCTCGTCTGCCGACATTCGGCGGGATGGGTCGGTGTTGAATCGGTGCCAGCTCGAGTACATTACCGCCTTGCATCCCGGTGGAGATGGAGTCAGGCTCCCCCATGGCTCCATGAGTTTTCGGAGAGCGGCGTTGTTCTGGACGGATGTCTTTCGGGCGTGTTGGGGGCGTGTTGGGCAGCAGATGGGTGTCTGCGGCTCTGCGCCAGCCACGAATGCCGGGAAGGATGTGAAGGTTTCGGAGAAGGTGTTTTTAGGCATGGTTTTGGTAGGTTGTGAAGAGAATGAAGAAGAGGATGGGGTGGCTGCTGGCAGCGAAGGTGTAGAAAGTATGAACAGTTGCCTTGGAAGGGAGGCAATGTGTGGAGATGTTGTAGTGAAATTGGTGGGAGGATGAATTTGTAGAGGAGGTAGAGTGACAGCGAATCTATACAATGGCGACAATCGTATTGTAGACCTTGTGGCTCGTGCGGCGCCATTGTCCTTTGTTCACTGTCTATTCACTTTCACAGCCTTTGAACCTGCGGCAGCCCCCCAGCCACCTTGTTTTTCCACAATGAACTTTAACAATGAGAACAATAATAGAGCACGAATGTTTCCAATTTTGAGCAAGATTCCGCCTTACTAAGTTCCCACATTGGGGGTGGGTGTCGTTGACTGAGATATATGAGGTTGCAGAGGCAGTATCACGATCCTTGGCGTTTGGATCACACTTCCAATCACCAGGTGACAGAGTGAAAAATGGAGAACGTCAGCCCACGAATTCGCATCACATGGCTCGCGAAATATGTTTTGCGTTTGTTACGAACGGTTAACGCAACTTCCTCCGTATCACCGTCAAATATACCATATGCCCCATGATCCTTCATCGTTAGCCGGGGAAAGAAACCGTACGTCATAGTTGAAGCTGTTTTTAAGAAGCCCCCAAAGTTCCCTTGCTGAGTACTGAAGACATTGACTTTGGGTACGTCATCCTGTTCCCCTACGCACGAGATGCTTCCATTCGCTCTCTTTTTCCTTGTCATAGATTAAAGTATATTTTAGCACAACAACAACGGGGCAGGACAATTAATTTCGTAAATTTATGGATTTCATCAAGCGTAAAGACGGTTTGTAAACCTGGGTGTTACCCACGATTCGATTGGCTGATATCTCGTCTGCGCTGCGTAGGACGGGGTCGAAACGGGTCCAGTAACTTTGTATACGATCACAAGGCGCTTTGCCGAAATTTGAAGAGCCTAATTATCATGTCTTTCTATATTCAGAGAGGAATGGACGCTTAAATGAATCCGAAGGGGTAACTTTTGCCTCAAATATGTTCTAAGGTTTCTCTAGGTCAAAATCACACCACCAAGCAGTGCAAGGTTATGAAGTAGTGTGTTTGAGGTTTTCTTTACGTATAAAAGATTTGATGGGATTTAGCAAAATTGCGCCCCTTCTAAACGCTTTTCTCTCGTCTCGGCGTTGCTGTTCTGCTGGCATTGAATGCATCGAGTAATGGGGGAATATTACCTGAGACATTAATCACTGCGACAGCCTGTCTCACGCACCGAACATATTCTTCGTTCAATTCGTGAGGTCTAAGCTGACATATCTAGCCCTGTCTATTGTTACGTTGCATGTTGTGTGGTAGGCCCTCTAAAACATTTACACGTATCGACTCGCTTATTCCACCGATAAGCTCTGTAGTACCCAACAACAAGGCTTAAGTCGCAACGCTCAGCTTCTCTCCGCTTTGCCCCAATTCAGATAACCTGTGGAGCATCGCGCTAGCTTCGGACCACATATCCCAACTGTCCAGGGACCACGAAGTCGATATATCTGCCCCAATATACCAGGCTTTTCTAATACCGCCCATCATACCTCAGATATGTATAGACAAGCTAATACAATTCTGATATCACCTCCTAGGGCTATGTTTTTAAAAGCCTTCCTGCTTCCCCGCAACCACTTTGAAGTTTGCCCACAACAGCCTTGAACCCCCCGGTAACAACAAGGGTGCTCCCCTGGAACGACCTGTATGATTCCCCGCATTTGACATGAGATCAGACCTGTCTCGTGCACGCCTTGTGCGACGCAATTCATAATACGAATACACTGATTAGTTTTCATACATTCTACAATTACCTCGCTGGATGAACTTCTTCTCATTGACTCACAATTTTTGTTTACCACTAACATAATGTTCACCATTAGTACAACGATTATCATATTATCGTTGGTAGCGGCCTGGTTCCTGTTTCGCGCTGCCGTGTCAACATCCAGGTCCACCTCACTCCCACCGGGCCCACCCACCGTCCCTTTCCTTGGGAACTTGCTCCAGATTCCAACTTCAAAAGCATACCTTCAGTATGTATGGCTACGTGTTTGTGCTCACCACTCATGAAAGCTAAGTATTGGAAAGGTTTCTCAAATGGTCCAAGGTCTATGGGCCCATCGTTTCCTTGAAGCTAGGTTCCAAGGATCTCATCATATTGAATACCGCAGCTGCAGTGCGAGAGTAGGTCCACACTCATGCTATTCACGAAATTTGCTTATTATCCTGTGCTGTAGTCTATTCGACAAGCGCGGAGGCATCTATTCCAATCGCCCTGACAATTACATCGCGACCGAGCTAATCACGAGAGATAATGTGCACCTTCTAATGATGCCTTACGGCCCTGAATGGCGAAATCAAAGGAAAGTTTTGCAGACGATCCTAAACATCAATGCAGTTACATCTTTGCAGCCATTGCAGGAGGCAGAGGCAATCCTGACCCTTAAGCAATTAGCAGATCAACCTGACGCCTACTACGACTCCATCCGTCGATATTCTACTGCAGTAGTTCTATCCTCCGTATTCGGTATTCGCGGACCTGACTTCAACCATCCGAATGTTCAGCGGTTGTACCACGTCCAAGAACAGTGGGAAGCCATCCTGGAGACTGGAGCCACACCACCAGTCGACATCTTCCCCTTTTTGAAATACTTGCCTACAATCTTGGCCCCGTGGCGGAAGTGGGCGCTTGCGATCCGAGCCGAGCAGCGACAACTCTACTTCGATCTGCTTCAGAATGTCAAAGACCGTATGGCGAAGGGTATCCGCAGGAATTGTTTCATGGATGAAATGTTAACGGAGCCTAAACGCACCAAGAATGGACTAGATGATGAGCACATTGCGTACTTCGGGGGCGTTCTAATGGAAGGCGGCTCTGATACGACCGCTTCAACTCTACTATCCTTTTTGATGGCAATGATCAAATATCCTCGCGTTCTTCGTAGAGCACAGGAAGAAGTCGACCGAGTCTGTGATTCGGAGAGAACCCCGAATTTTGATGATATGAGAAAACTTCCATACATAAAAAATTGCCTCTCTGAGGTGAGTGGTTGAAAGTAGGCGGCTGGCGCAAGTTCTCACCTATTTGTGCAGGTATTACGATGGCGCCCACTAGCAGCTGGCGGAATTCCACACTCTTTGATTCAAGGTGAGCTCGGTGCTTACCTCGTTACCATGGCCGTGCCTAATCGAGTGTAGATGATGTATACGGTGACTATAGATTCCCCAAGGGCACCATTTTTTTGCCAAATACTTGGTACACACGACTACCATTAATTATTCCAACCTTTTAACCATAGATTTAGGGCAATACATCACGATCCCGCTTGCTTTGACGCGCCCGACGAGTTTAGGCCAGAGCGTTTTGAGGACAACGAATTTGGTTACAAAAAGGGCTGCGTCCCTAAAGAAGGAACGCGCAGAACATATGGCTTTGGAGCTGGTCGGCGAGCTTGTCCTGGGCAACACCTAGCAGAAAATTCCTTGGTACGTCATCATCCCACAGCTCCTGTGATTTCTCTAGCCCTAACACCGGCACCCAAGGTGACCAATATGAGCAAATTCGTCTGGGCTTTTAATATTACCCCCGGTAAGGCCAAAGATGGCTCTTTACTGTCCAGCGAGGATATCGACGACTCGGTTGAGACTGCGTGGACGACTGGACTTCTCACTGCTCCGAAACCTTTTCCTGTGACTATTAAATTGCGTTCTGCAAGTCATGGGGAGGTGATTGAGCGGGAGCTACAGGAGGCAAAGAAGCTGTTTCAAGAATATGAAGATTAGCTAATGAGAAGTGGTTGGATACCTGGATGATGTTTTTTCTTTCTGGTTTTATAATTTTCATACAATAGCTGCAATTAATGTTTATAAGAGAGCCGGTTCAGCGTGCCAATATCTTGCGTGGTTATAGCGACATTGCTAGATTATCCCGCGATGAAAATCTTGGAACTATTCGAGTCCGCAGATTTCACTCTCTCGCTGGGCCATATTCTGACCTTAGGATAGCTAAAACTTCTCTCATGGCAGCCACATTTTAAGTAATTGATTTTAACACTTGTCCCTAGCCTATGGTATATTCATGATGGGTATAACATATTTTATGATGCAGATTGCCAAGTGAATGAAATTATGAGCAAGCTATGTGATAGAAGGTAGACAAAAGAAAGGTTCAAATCTAACCTAAACTCCCATTCTGCAAGAACGTAGAAATCTTGTCAACTCTAGTTATGAAATTTCTTGATATTTGACACTTCCTTCCTCTATAATCGTAAACGCACAGAGGTCTGAAGTAGCCGTTCGCTTTTAATCTTTGACTGGAGGGTGTACTAAGCACTGTCTAGCCTCTGAGCCTCGCACATATTCGCATACATGCCGCCCTTTGCAATCAGCTCATTATGAGTTCCAGCTTCAATAATCTTGCCTGCGTAGAACACGAAGATGCAATTAGCGTCGCGGACCGTTGAAAGACGGTGCGCTACCGCGATGGTGATGCGGTCCCCGGATGAAGCTGCTTCTGCCAACGCGCCTTGGACGAGCTTTTCTGACTCTGTGTCTAGTGCGCTCGTTGCCTCGTCGAGAAGGATCACGTTGGGCTTGCGTATCAGCGCCCGGGCAATGGCAATACGCTGCCGTTGACCACCCGAGAGCTGGCTACCGCTTGTTCCGCACTGTGTGTCCAGGCCTTCTGGCAGAGAAGCAACCAGATCCCACACATTGGCTGCCCGGCATGCTTCTTCGAGTGTCTCTTCAGATGCTGTTTCAGTCGAGCCCAGGTCTGGCACACCTTGTGAGATGTTCTCACGAATTGTGCCAGGGAAGAGTGTCGGCTCTTGTTGGACGAGGGCCACCTGCTTGCGATACAGAAGCGGGTTGATGCTTGACAAGGGTGCATATGAGTCGATAGTTATGGTGCCGCTTGTCGGGTCGTAGAAGCGTTCTAGGAGGGAAATCATGGTACTCTTTCCGCAGCCCGAGGCGCCTACGAAGGCTACAAAGTCACCTCGTTGGATCTAGAAATAATCAGTGTCTGCCATTGAAGAAGAAAATAGCAATACTAACCGACAGTGATACACCCTTAAGAACCCGGTTGTCAGGAGCTAGCGGGTACGAGAACTGCAAGTCTTGCAAATCGTAGGAGCGGCATCCATGCTCAGGTCCTCTCTTGCAATTATCTTCTGTCTCACGAATGGTCCCTTCAAGTCCAGCGAGCCAGAAGAAATAGTTCGCAGCCTGATTCGCTTTGGTGAAGCCTCGAAGCTGTTAGCAACCTAAACCTAGCTTGTTTTCTTAGAGTTTCTTTCGGACTTACTGCCAGCGAAACTAAAAGCCAACGCTGTGGATTGGCCAGAGAAGTAAATACCCATAAATGAGACAACGAACTGATAGAAACTGATTTCTCCGTCGCTGATCAATTTTGATCCCCACCTATTCGCAGGACCAGTCAGTCACTTGATACAACCTTGCAAAGCAACATTAGGAGTTGAACACTCACCAAAAACCCAAGGCCAGAACAAAGTACTCAACAGCTTGCGTGAGAGAGAACCAGGTCATCATGTAAAACATGGTCCCGCTTGTTTGCGAGATGGCGAGGTCAAGCTCATCCACGTACTTTCTCAGCACAGTACTTTCGATAGCGAGAGAAGAGACGGTGCGAATAGCCATGACCGTCTCTGAAGCTACCGAAGCGCTGGCTGAGAGCCTCCGGTCTGTTTCCTCATCCATCTTAGCCTCAAGCCTGACGCGCGCGTGGCCACCTATCAGAATGGGAGGAAGGCCAGCAAAGACACCAACTAGTCCAAGTTTCCAAGACACAACGATAGCCAGAACACTTGAAGCGACTATGGTAATCGCGGACATGAGGATAATGCCGACGGTGAATCCCATTAATTCTAGAATGGCTTGTGGGTAGGAATCGAGCCGGCTAATAAGCGCGCCCACAGTGTTCTCAGATCGATCAAAGAATCGGAGGTCCTGCCGCAAGAGAGATTCGAAGATTTTATGTCTCATCTTTCTGCTGAGGGTCTAATCCAGAGTTAGTATCGTAATGAAAGTGATAATGCGAATGAAGATATCTCTAGAGCGCAAAACGTATACAGGGGAATTCTTACCTGTGCAATGGTATTTGTCGACCACCCCATAATGAAGTATATGACAAGGATGCCCAGCGACATGACGAAGAACATCAGGGCGATGAAGTTGCCGCGGGCGACCATATCCGAGGAAGTAAATACGCTCATGATATTTCCCAGTAAGAGGGCTTGTCCGGGATTGACCGCAGCTACAACAAAACCCATAGTAAGCGAATGAAACCACAGTGCGACAAGTTCCGGTGTTAAAGCTAGAGAACCATGCTCAGTCGGGTTGACTCACCTCCTCCAATGCATGTGGCCGTTGTGACGGCAAACCAAAGCCAGAGTTCGGGCGTCTGTTGAATAATTTTCCAAATATTGTGCAGAATTCCTTGCTTCACGTACATGTCGTGATTTTCTCGGTCCTTTAATGTCGACACCCGTTGCGCTTCCGCAGTCTGGATTCTAGCAAGCGACTGGACATGATCATCGTCCTTCAGAGAAGCTTCATTAAATGTACTTGTACCCTCAGGGTTATGGCTCTTCTTTGTGTCGGCTGGCATCAGGCTCTGAGCTTTGACAAGAGTGGCATAGACTCCGTTCTTGGACACTAGTTCCTCGTGACGTCCTTGTTCCGTGATCTTACCCTTAGACAAAACGACAATGTTATCGGCGTTGCGGATGGTGGCAAGTTTGTGGGCGATGACTATAGTCGTTCGGTTTTCGGAAACGCTGTCAAGGGCCTTTTGGACGATACCTTCAGCATGCGGATCGAGTGCACTGGTTGCTTCGTCAAGTAGTAGGATTTTTGGCTCTGAAATAATGCTTCGGGCAATGGCGATCCGTTGTTTCTGTCCACCTGAGAGTAGGCCCCCTCTCTCACCAACACGTGTGTGGTAGCCTCCGGGCAGATCCTGAATAAATTCATGCGCGAAGGCAAGCTTTGCGGCTTCCTGGACGCGCTGTAGCTGGTCTTTTTGCGATGTTGCTTCCCATTGGGTGCCGACGAGGCCATTTGCGATATTCTCAAATACAGTGCCGTTGAAAAGTACCGGTTCCTAGACTCACACGTTAAAAGATGCCCTACAAATGTGTAGAACAAAACTGGGGAGTCTTACCTGTTGAACTAGACGGACGTTGGTCCGTAGCCATTTGACATTGAGATCACTGATGTCTTTGCCATCCAAGAAAATACTTCCTGCGCAGGGATTATACCACCGTTCAAGAAGACCAATGATGGTACTTTTCCCGGAGCCAGATGGTCCCTTTTCTGACGGTCAGTTGAATCCTTGGACGAGGGAATAAGAGGAGACTACTCACCACCAACGCGGTAACCTTTCCTGGTGGGAATCTTAGTGTAAAGTCGTCTAATACAGTAACGTCTGGGCGCGTAGGATAGCTGAAGCTGACATCTTTCAGGTCTATTAGGCCGGCGGTTTCCTCAGGTTTCGTTCCCGATTCGTCGAAAGGGTTGATATCGGATTGCCTGTCGATCAGAGCAAAAAGTTCCGAAGCAGCAGTTGCTGCCCGGCTAAAGGTTGCCATGTGCGGTACAATTTGCATGACTGTATTTGCAGCCAAGATGACCGAGAAGAGGACACTAGACTTTCTGTTAGTTTCGGGGCTACTATGATGAAATGGAGATTTGGCTAGTTAGCTTGCAAGAGGATATATACTAACGTAAAGACAGTTCCCAGGTCTGCAATTTCGCCGCGGTCAAGCATAGCAATACCCTGCCAAAAGGCCAGACCCATACCAGCATAGACGACGAAATACTGTCCTCCAAACACGATGCCGTAAAGTTTGTTCTTTTTCATTCCCTGGGTATAGGCATCCAGGAGGTAAGAATCGTACTTAGCCATCACTCTAGGCCTAAGGCTAAAGGCATGGAAAGCTCGGACGCCCCCAAGGACGTTCTCAGCATAGCTACCCGCTTGAGCATAAACCTGCAAAATCTTGGTCTCGATCATTGCATCGATGCCGCCAGCCGTGCCAAGAACGATAAGCAGAGTGGGCACCATCCAGATAAGGATCAATGTCAACTTCCATTGTGCAACAAACGCAATAACGAAAGCAGCCACGAAAGTGGAAATGGCTTGAATGACAATGCCGAGTTTCTCTGCTATGCCGGACTGAATGAGCTTTCCGTTTGTAGTTGCTTGCTGTGATATAGAGCCAGATGTGCCCTGGTCGTAGTAGGCGATTTCCTGACTTAAGGCAGCCCGTAGATAGTTTCGTCGGACATTTCGAGTCAAGTGGTACGAGACATACGTGAAAAGCGAGGCATAGATGTAAGTGGCAACTAGACGAGCAATTCCAATATAAACGAAGTAGAGACTATTGATGCATTAGTAAACGATTTTTGCTAGGTTATCGAGCTGGAAATAGAGGAATAGGTGGACATGCACTTACGCAGAAGTTCGTACGGCAGACATGAAATTCCCAGGCAATGAGTTGGCATCGGAGAAGCTAAAGTCGCTAAGTAGTGTCAAAAAGTTGCCAATGACCAAATTGACCAATGCTAGAGCAACACCAGATGCAATAGCAGCTATAAACGCAATGAATTCGAGTGCGTAGAGTCTGGTATCCCCCAACGTAAAAACTCGCTATAACTTCTCAGCCACTTTCCTTACAGACTAGGGTGTGGAGCAGCCACAAGCTCCCCAGCCAAACTTACTAGAATGCCATTTGTGCCTTTCTTCGTTTCGGCAGACTGGTCAGTTTCCTTACCAGATTTGACTGGGACTTGGGCATCGCTTGCTATGCTGGCAGCTTTCTCAATTTCCTGGGAATCTAAAAGAGCTGCCATCTTGGTCCCTACGAGGTTGGATTTGAAAGGAAAGTAAAGGAATGGACGATTGACGCACGATCTCAAGCTTGTCTAATCTAATAAAGAAAAATGAATTAGGGAAGAAAGTATTTAGACAAGGGAAATGAAAATATACGAAAATGAGAACGGAGAGAGAACCATCAAAGCCACAATGGAAGACATGATATAACCTTCTACTCATGGGAACGCGCGTTTCATCTTTGGTCTTGAACGATTCGGAGGCTTGGAGACTGCCACCTCCGGCTCGAGCACATTAATCTGGCACTGCCTGGGTATCATGATATGGTGCTAAGTGAGGTAAGCCGTCAGCCAGAGCACAACTTGGGGTGTTGAATGCGGAGAGCGGGGCCTCCGAGCCTCCGGGGCTCCGAGGCCTGTCAATCTCCCGTCACATGACCGCTTTAGTCGTCCAAGTCTTCTTATCGGACCCCCAATGATCCTTCTAAGCTCCGATTCATTTGTGACATTGAGAAATTCTGGAACTTGACCCCGACATCGCACACCTCATTCGCTTGCGAGGTCTTTGGTTAGGGGACGGACGGAGCCAATCGACGTTGCCAAGACGCGCCCGAACATGGACGAACAGCAGCACGATGTATCGTACTCACGTGCGGAGGAAGACGAAGAACCGAGTATATCCGCATCAGAGAGGTTAGCGGTGAGTTTGCTCATATGACTACATTCCCTATGTGAAATCAGTTCATGCCGCTCACTGAAGTTTTTGAATAGTGTTATCGATGCCGCCAGCGCAAGGTGAGCGCCAGCAAAACACCTGTCCCTTAGGAACTTACCTGGTCTGATTCATCCTCTAGGTGAAATGCGACCGTGTAAGCCCGTGTTACCACTGTGTCAAGGCCGGGGCACAATGCTCGTACGCGGCCGGTCCCAAGCCTAGAGAAAGGCGGCAGAGGGTAATGGTCTCGCACACCTAGTAAGTGAATGCAAGATGATGACCCGCCTATAAAAACATTGTCAGTCGGAATGCTATGCTGAGACTCGTCTAGTGATTCCAAATTAGACGCAATATCAAGGAAACTCGATCAACTCAGCCAAAAGATGAGTGAATTAAGCCATGAGCCAATTAAGAGGAGTGACCCTAAACCCATCGACCTCAAAGATACAGCAAGCAACAACCAGTATGAGCATTCTTTGTCTTCATTTAGGCCGACTCCTTCTTCTTCCCTTAGCTCTACGCCAAATCAAGGGACGCTACCATACAATCCCACCGTCGACAACTTCCGAGAAGCACACTACACCTCTTCCAAGACTGAGTATGAGGGTGAATCATCGCTTTTCGCCCACGCTATCTTCGCTAGCCGGTTTCTACAGAATGCTATCAACAATACAACCAACGCCGAAATCGCCCATGATATGGAAGCCGTGCTTTCCGCCCTCAGGGATGCCCTCCATTCTGGAAAACAACAGTCCGATACGCTCGATAAACTGTATCCTCATGCTAAGTCGATCCCATTTGGCTCAACAACTCGGAACATGCCTTTGCCGCCTATTGATAAGGTGTTCACGTGCATGCGGATGGCGAGGGAATGCCCGCAAGTCGCCACGCTATGGTTAGGGGACTACATCAGGCCCGCTCAATTCAGCGACTATTTCATCAAAGTTGCATCTTCTGGCCCAGTTACTGAAGCCGACTTGATAATAGTCCACTGTGGTCTTTACTGGCTGTTCTGCGAATGCTCTAAAGCTGTGGCTGACGAGGAAACGAAGCAAGACTACGATGCGCAGGCTTTAATATGCGAAGAAAATCTTCAGACTGTCCTCGCCAACCTTAGGTTTCATCAACCAATAAACATAGACCTCGCATATGCGATGGGCCTAGCAGTAAGCGGTTTACTTGTTGCTAACCTGAATCAATTGGCTCGCCTCGACTGACCGTGTACTTAGTCATTATATTGTCTTCAGAAGAGCAAGCCATCTGCGGCATGGAGTTTCATAAATTCTGCCTCACATACAATACAAGCCCTTGGCTTGCAACATAATGCGCCTGTAGGAATAGAAAGTCCAGAACAAAGGGCGCAAAGAAGAAATCTGTTCTGGTCCATATACATGAATGAAAAGATCCTGTCGTTACGTCTGGGCCGTTCATCGACTTTCCGCGATCACGACATCACTCTGACTCGTCCTGGTATGGAGCGTCCCAATGGTACTTTCCTAGCCGAATTAGAGCCCGCTTGGATCAACTTGGCAAGTATACAGGGCCGAATATTCGATGAAATATACAGTCCAGGGGCACTCATGCAACCGCCACACATCAGGATGCCTCGTGCCCGTGATCTTGCAGCCGAGTTGAAAACCGTCATGCGGCATGCTCAAGAAGTTCACGTAAGTTTATTCAGCCTGTCTACTTCTCTAATATCATCATACTGTTCCTTATTCATCATGGCTTAGCAAATACTCGACGGCTGACAGACCACAGAACCATGCGAAAGCCAGCAAAGGGCAAGTGCTAGGTTTGGATTTCCACGAGATAGCAAGACGTTCCGACCGAGTCATCGGCCTCAGCATGCTTACACTCATATACCGAAGCATTGCCCCAGCAAAGCCAGCGACATCCGCATTTTGTCAAGAATGTATCGATGCTGCCAGAGAAACGCTCCAAGAACACGATCGATGCGTTGCTGTTATCAAAAAAGCGCAAGGGAAGACAGTTTTCCTAGAAGCATACATCAACTGGTAAGATGTTACAATGTTGTTTTGTCCCCGACCAGTTCAATCTGACGTGGAGATTCAGGACACTTACTCAGTCGCCATTTATCCCCTTCATTATCCTATTCTGTCATATAATCGAGACATCCGACGGCTCAGACCTTGAGAACATGAGAGGTGTTGTCGAGACGCTCGATTCCGCATCCAACTCCCAGGCACATAATACATGCGGCAAACAACGTCGCCTATTCAAGGCATTGTACGACGTTGCATCCAAATACGTCGAGGTAAAGTCCCGTACGGATGTAGGACAAGACTGGATGTCCTGGTCATTCCCCCAACAACAATCCACCAACACATCCACCGACACGACACCAAGTAGTCTTGGGGTCGATACAATTAACTCCAAAGAAACTTTGGCATATCCAGAAACAACAGACGGCATAAACAATTCCTCTCAAATGTCCGGGATGGGGCTTGTAGACGAGCTAGTCATGCCTACAGCGTTGCAGAACACCACATTCGGGGATATGGACATGGGCATGGACTTCGAGGGGGTTCAGCTTTGGGACTGGTTCAATAAGAATCAGTCCATTATGAATATGCTTGAGGATGTGTAGAGTAAGGAGGTGATGGTCTGGCAAAGTTCTTAAGGTGCTGAGACCTTAGAGTGACTAGAGCCGGACAGATGTATCGGAATTACGTATAGAAGCTCTGGGACAACTATTCGGTGCATTTACAAAAAGGCGTGGCTGAAGTCGGCGTTTTGCGGTTCGGAGGCAGGAGAAACATTGTCCTATGTGTTTACTTTGGATTGCTGGTTGCGTCGAAGCATTTCTATGTCTTGATTAGTCTATGGTGTCCAAATCATCGGAGCGCTGGCATTTCTAACAACAATGGATTTTCGATGCCTCACCTATAAGCATGGTGATCCGAGCATCTAGGAGATTAGCCATACTGTCGAGAATCAATGCGCAAACTCAAGAGAGTCGAATTCGTATGCAAAGAAGTGTTGGAGTGGCTACCGAACTTTGAGGCTCATTCTGACGTATTGCACGGCATATCAAGTTGGCGAGGACTTAGATTGGAAGAGCGGATCGTAGTTTCTCTTATGCTTTCATAGGATTTGTGGTCGAGGTCACGCTGCAGATGCTCATCTATATTAACAAAACAAATCATGATTGCGTGGGAACTACGCGCTCATTGATATGTTCTGGGTACACAGCTCACAGAGTTGAAAGATTGAGGTGACTGGACAGAAATGTATACGACGGAGCCTCAATCATGTGGTTACTAGGCTCCGGCATTCACAGTACGAAAAGGAATTCTCTTTTTTACGATAATGTGGAGCCTATTTCGTGCGAGTGTGTTGATAGAATTCCAGAATCCGACATTACGAATACCGTCTTTCGACTCGAAATGTTCTTCTCGTTACCATTTTACCAGCGGCACTCACAAGCTCCGTTACCCGCATCGGTAGCGCTAGGAACGTCGGACCAGTAGGACGTCCTCATGATTGGCCTACGGACAACAGGAGCGATTCTTCTTCGGTGACTAGATGATCATATATTGCCTATTAGCAATGCAGACTTCGATGGCGTAAGATGGTCATGATGCGCCTCTAACCCGGATTCTCTGTTGGGCATGGGCCTTAATTGCAAGAGTCAATACCGAGCGAAATCTATGCATCTTGAAATGGCATCATAGAAGAGAATAATTATAAACATTTGAGACGTCGCTTTATATTGTATAGCCACAGAATGCAAATTGCTGATAGCGAATTCCGTCCTCGTGTGGCTATTGTATTACACAGATGAATTCGACTGTTCTGACACTATCCCGAGGTTCTTGACCGCTGATAGGCCCGATTAGAATGGATGCGACCCAGGAACTATGTGTCACGCTAACCCAGAGTTGAAAGCGAAAGGACCCATTTGGTACCCCAGCCACGAATCGAGTGAAACGACTCGGTCAATATCGACCAATATTCATCATGCTCCGGATCTGTAACCCCGCCAGATGTGGGGTAATAGATGGAAGAATATTGATATAGAGATCCAGTTGCTTCGTCTAGATCGAAAGGGACTCCTTTGCCAACTGCTAACATCATGGCGACTACAGTACGTTTTCGTTATGAATTTCGTGAATTTGTGGACATTTACTGACGACGCAAGCAGACGACTACCGTAGAGCAGCATACCTTTGAGAAGGGAAAGACTTCTAAGGGGCGAAGTCCAACCTCCCAATCGATAGTTGGAGACTTCCAGTGGAAAGGTATTCACCCAAACATGGCTCTACTAGTCTCTCTTGCTCATAGACTTTAGACGTCCTTATTCCTGACAATGTGGGTAACGGTACCATGAAGTGGTGGTACCAACGCCGCACTTTGGTGCAATACGCTTGCATGGCAGCTTTTGGACTCTACAACTTCTATAACGTCGAGTCACCCAAGGTACGCGCGGCCAGTCTCGGTCTTCTTTTCCCAGGAGCAGGACTCGTCGGAGTCTGCACAATTCCATCGATCATCGCTTTTGTGGTTTCTACAGCTGCTATCCCTGCGTGTCTATTTGCCTGGTTCGGAGCTGGCGGAGTAGCTTTCCCTATCTTCCTATGGGCTTCTACGGCTGGTCTTGCAGCATTCCTGGCTGGCGACAGTCTCCTTGACATTGCTGCCCCCGTGTGGACCGCCATATGTACCATTGGCATTGCGTACATCACCATCCAGACACGGAATGCAAACAACCAAGCAGCCCAGAAGCGAAAAGTTCGCAACGACTACCTCATCAACTCCGTCCAAAAGACCCAAGAGGCGGGAGTTGTTCCTAAGCCTGGATCCCGTGAGCTTGACGAGAGGACACTTCGCTTCCTTCAGTGGGAACTTGAAGTTGGTCTTGCTGATATGGACGACTTCTCACGTCACGACGTGATTGATCAGTTCCAGACTGCAGCAGTCCGTTACCAGATCTACGCTACCCAGAATGACCTTGGTGCCTACCAGTACATCTACGCACCAAACTTCCACGGGTATCTTAGCAAAGCTCAAAGAACTTGCATCGAGAAGTCCCTCACTGAGTTTGTCGTCGGGTTCTGGAAGTGGGAGAGCCTCTGGGGCAAGTTCAATGCTCATGACTGGGACCCAATCGTGAAGGACAACATCATGGTCTCCGGCTACGTCTTGCAAGCAGTAGGAATTTACCAGTCCAACACTGGTGACGAGAGATACTGTCAACCAGGGTCTCTGGAGTTCCAAGTGACCAAGAATGCCAAGTATAAGTACGACTTCCGCGGGATTGCCGATGCGTTGGTGAGGCAATTCAACAGTGCAGCATACTGCCTCTTCCCATGCGAGCCGAATTGGATCTACACGCTGTGCAAGTAAGTACAATTATAGCTTCGAGTCAGCAACCCATTAACATGAACCGTCTAGTCTTGTTGGTATTAGCGGTATGGTCCTCTCCGACCGTCTTCTCGGCCTCACATACTGCAAAGATATCAAAGATAAGTTTGAACAGGCACTCGAAGAGGAGTTCACCAACCCCGACGGAACAATCCTTCCAATCCGCAGCGAACTGACTGGATTCACGGTAAGTCGACATCTCATCACCCAAACACAATCCACCATCTTATAACACCTACCCCAGATCCCCGGCCTCGCAGGCGCCCTCTCCGACGGCATCAATTCCATCCTCTGCGCCGCCTTCCTCCCACACATCGCACATCGCAACTGGGCTTTCACAAAGAACGAATCCATAAAATGGAACAAAGACGGCCGCATCGAACTCCACAACCTCATCGGTGCTGACAAGATCGACGCTGGTAACTACAAAGCCGGTGTAGGCGCAATCCGCGCCACCTTCGCCGCCGCCGCCACAGAATTCGGTGACCACGACATCGCCAAAGAACTCATTCGCCAGATCGATGAAGAATATCATCCCGTATATGAGACTAAGACTGGTGCTTTGAGGAATAAGGGAATCTCAACGTTGACGCAAGGTTCTGTGAATCGGGCTCGTATGAGCGGATTCCAGGATTGGGTTAATATGATTGCTAAAGGACCTGAGGAGAGCGTTAAGCGTGGACCAATTCTAGATGAGGTTCCGTTCCCAGAGGTTCTGGTTGCTAAGTGCTATTCTCATGATGGAGAGGGGCTGGATATTGTTCTGTACCCTGGTAAAGATGCTGGGAAGTTCAACTTGGGCTTCACTAGATTGCGACCAGGTGTTGAGTATTCTCTTGGAGGCCAGAGTAAGACTGCTGGTAAAGATGGAACTGCATCATGGGAAGTTCTCATCGATGGACGGACTAAGCTGGACTTGGTGGCTAGGAAGTAAAGTAAGGTGAGGTGGCTCTCCCGGGAAGGGTCCCGAGAGCTTTCGTGGCGGGTTTGGCCGAACGTTGTCCTCGTAAGAAGGTCGTGGCGATGGGCTACTCTGCTCTCGGTTTTATTTGCGGCTTTTTGTGCCCCGCATTCATTAGTTTAGCCGGTTGGGCTTATGCAGTCCCGCATTGGGTGTTTCCCAACGGTCTTGTGGCTTGATAGTTGCAGACTTTGGAGTCTCTCCAACAATTAAATATACAGACAATTCGAATCAAAAATTATTCCAGTCCGCACTTTTATGTAGAGTCATATAAGTTATAGTGTTTCTCCAGCCTTGAATTGTAAAGAGATCATGCCTTTGCGTACTGAAGTTATATAGATTGAAATACATAGGTGCTCGGGGGCGGTTCCGAGCATTTCGGAACCCCTCGGAGGGGCCCTCGGAACTAGCTCGCCTTCGGATGTCAATGCCGAACACCGATTGATCAGGTAGGATTTATCAAATGTCAAGAGAAAAGATAAATTCCACAATGTCTTCGTGATATTCGTGAATGGGGGAATGATTGTACTCGTAGACATTCAAACAGGCTGAAGCTCTTCTGATATATCCAAGAATGAGCCAGTGTTTGTGTTTGACTATAGTGGCTTTGCAGATTACGGCATATTCTGAATACCTATATGAATAAATTCATGATGATACCCAATATTATACGTGAGACCTCTAGAGGAGATACTAATTCCACAGAAAAATCCATCGTCCTAGAAGTTCCGAGACTTTACAGACAATTGACTCAATTCGGAGTTCAAATGCAGCAATAATACTATCGGACTTCGATAGAACTAGAGAACCAACATGCATGCTGGCTCCACACGTGATCGGTTTGCGACGGGCGACGGAAGATAGACCGAACTTACCCCACAGTATGACACCTTTACGAGAAATTCTTCCGAAACGTACCTGGTCATGTTATATTATGTACGGAATCCAACTGGAACAAATAAGTAATACACGTTGTAACTCCGACTCATACCATTCTACCAAGAAATCCAACCTCAACGTTCATTCCAACTCCTCTAAGGTCCCCATCCCGCCCCAATCGTACAGACAACCCCTCAAACATTCGCCGAAGCAAAAATGAAGGTCCCAAAAGCAGGGGTCTGGTGCCCCGCAGTAACCTTCTTCGACCCCTCCACGGGCGCCATCGACTTCCCCTCACAAAAGAAATACTTCACCTACCTCTCCAAATCCGGGCTCACAGGACTCGTAGTCCTAGGATCGAACGCCGAAGCCTTCCTTCTAACACGCGAAGAGCGCATCAACCTAGTAAAGGCAGCGCGCGAAGCCGTCGGTCCCGATTTCCCCCTCATCGTCGGCGTCAGTGGATTCTCCGTCATCCAGACCCTAGAGTATATCGAGGATGCGAAGAAAGCTGGGGCGGACTTTGGATTGCTGTTACCCGCGGCGTATTATGGGGCTGCGACTAGTAAGGAGGTGGTGAAGGGGTTCTATGACGAAGTTGCCCAGAAGAGCGATTTGCCCATCGTGATATACAATTTCCCGGGGATTTGCAATGGGGTCGATCTTGATTCTGTCACGATTGCGGCGATTGCTAAGAGTAATCCGGGCAAGATTGTTGGTGTCAAGTTGACGTGTGGGAGTGTGGCTAAGATTACGAGGCTGGTAGCTGAGTTGTCGCCTGATACTTTTGCGACGTTTGGTGGTCAATCTGATTTCTTGATCGGTGGTTTGGCCGTGGGAAGTGCAGGATGCGTGGCAGCGTTCTCGAATGTGTTCCCCAAGGCCATATCGAAGATATACCAATTATACACAAGTGGAAAGGTCCAAGAGGCGCTGGACCTACACCGTAAGGCCGCACTGGCCGAGAGCCCTGTCAAGGCAGGTATCGCACCTACAAAATATGCTGTCTCGCAATACAGCGCCGTGGCTGCTGGTATCGAGAACCCGGAGGAGAAGTTGAAGCCTAGAAAGCCATATCTACCAGTAGGCGACGCCGTAAAAACCGGTGTGAAATCCGCAATGGACGAGTTGGCAGCCATTGAGAAATCTATATAGAGACTTATAGTAGCATGATGTTAGTTTGGGAGTACAAGTTCATAGAATAATGTAGAATAAGATTGTGAGCATTGAATATTAGCGCATGTTTGATCTAGTCCAGGAGAGTTGACGGATAATATCTAGTATATTTGAAGTAAAAGCATGATCAGACTTATCCACTGTTAAGCTACGACAATCTTGTTTTGAGAACATTAGAAGGGGGGACATTTTTAAAGGACTGAAATGTAGCAGTGTTTAACATAAGAAAATCTATATCGATGGTCTTAACAAAATTCTTAAAGCCGGAGTAGGGACCTAAAATTCATACGGTGCAAGTACTTCCTACTCCTAATCATCAAATAAGAGCTAGAGAAGAACATGACAATCTCTATAAATACTTGATTATTGTGCTGTCATTCCTTCACATTTCCCTAAGTGGTTTAGGACAAGAAAATCTCAAAACCCCTAAGATTTGACCTCAATCCAAAGATCACTTCGTTGGGTAACTCCTGTGGTAGTTTATCCATCGCTTCTCATGTACGAGCCAACTAGTAAGACTTCGTTGAATCGCTGGCTGGCATACTACCACCCTCAACGCCACACGGCTCAGAGTAAACCTTATTTACCTCCATGTGCGCATTTGAAGTAAAAAAATCGAGAGCCAGTGACCCTTCTCACTGTCCATTGGTCAGTCCCCTCACGACTCAGCAATTCACCCTTTATGCAGGTCTACGTCAGGAAACGGAATCAAAAAATCTGGGACTGGCGATGCTTCTCACAGCTTATTGGCCAGTATCAATCAGCCAGCCTCACTGAGCCAGACTCTCTACTTCTTCATCTTTATCTTCGGACTATCTCCTTCAAAATAACACAAATCCACCCATATCTAGGGAACCTTACCCCATAACCTTCAACTCCAGAATTGACCTGCTCCCCGTATAACCAAAATCCCACAGTCGTATCAGGCATAAAATACAAACCTCTCTAATTCCCATAAGGATTTCATATAAATCATTCAACCATCTTCACATCAACACAAATAACCACACAACTACGCTACACAACATTCAAAAGCCCTCAAAAGCTTCTTAAGAATTATTGCTCCTTCACCTTATTGTTCTGTCGCGTCGTGATCACAATTTCCCTAATGAGGCTTCTATCGATTCGCTGATCGCTGATCGCTGACAACAAAACTCAACACCATACGGCTCGGCATTAGACCCACCAGTCACAAGACTGGTGTTTTGAAACCCAAAAATCAGGAGCCAATGGCCCTTCTAAATGCCCATTGGCTAGTCTGGTCAGTTCTGCCATCATACCTTACCATCGTTGTACCGGTGAAGGTAGCGCCGCCCTCTTAGAAGGTATCCCAGCCCACTGGACGCCCTGCCATCGATTCACCGGTCAAGGGAACACGAGGCTCTCCTAAAGTATCCCACTTCCATTGGCTACTCTTGCATATTCACGGCTCAGCATGCACATTGGTGCGTAAGATTGTGGATAACGGAGTCGAAAAATTTGGGACCGACGATGCTTCTCGCTGCCCATACGTCAGTCTTACCATTGCCTCCGCGCGGCTGACATTAATGCTAAAATGTCTCACTTCCATTGGTTACTCTTGCGTATGCGCGGCTCAGCATGTTTGCATGAGACGCACAGGCAGAAACTGAATCTGGGACCGAAGATGCTTTTTCACAACCTATTGGTTAATCCAGGCAGCTTCATAGAACCCTCACCTACGAGTCTTAGCCTCAAAATCAAGATACTCTACCCATAGCCAAATCCACGGTCAAATTCAAGAACAAACACAGTCCTCCCCTACTCTTATGTAGGTCTAGGATTCATCCATCCGCCATTGCTACCCCCTCAACAAATAGCAACCCACCTCACACCCTCCTCCATCCTCAAAACATAATTGAAAACAATCACAAAGATTAACGACCGGGATTTTTGCACGTCACAGAACAACACTCATATTAAATAATTCATTCCGACTGTTCACTAAAAAATGTGATATACGTTTGCGTTTGCGCTAATTACAGCTAGGATGCCATTAGTTTTTGCTCAAGGTTTTTGAGAGGCTGAGACCGAGAGCTACGGTATTTTTTTTTAGACTAAAGAAGCTCGCTTGTCCGAAATGGTATGATGTGGTATGGTATATATGAGCGCAATTGACACGAAGAATGATATGGGTCTATAGCACGGTGCAGGTTGAAGGGCACCCACAGTCGCTACAAATGCCACCAGAAACGGAGTGATTGCTCTAAAGCATTCATGAGTCAAGAAAAGCCTAGGCGAGAGCATCATGGAATACATCATCTTCGTGGGTCTGCGAATCCTTCCTTCTGAGAGAGTCCGGTTGAGATGGTGGCTCGCCGCGTGTCGAATGTAACAGTTTCGAAGGAGGAATACCGCTTAATAGGTCTTCCTCCTTGGATGTGTTTGAGTGAGGCTTTGGTGGTTCTTGTTGTGGTGGAACGGGATCGCTTAGGTCAATCAGGTCGTCAACTGCATGGTGCTGCGATTGCTGCCGTGGAGGCTCCTGTTGCGGCTCTCGTTGCTGCGGATTCTCAGGGTTTACGTTGACGCTCTGACGAGTGGGGATACGCTCAAGGCTGTTGTTCCGTGAAGGAATGGCGAATTGTCGCTTTGGGGTCTGGCCGGGGAGAATGGCATAGATTTGGAGAATCTGTTTGACCTGATCTGCAGGAGTTTTTCCATCACTACATGACAATTAGCGTTATTCAATGAATGTCTCTGGGTGTGCTGACACTTTAGCATTGATGATCCAGTCCAGGTCCTCTGCACCTTCCTCGCTCCCGCCTGAGCCGCCCTGTACTCGTCGAAATAGCTGCGGATGCCAATCAATGCCATCATTCATGCGCTTTGCTGCTTCTTCTCTTTGAATATCCTCGATTCGAGACTTCTCATCCGTTGCCGTCTCTTGGTCTTTGTCTTTGATAGCTTGCGTGACTTTTGCCCAAAGCTTCTGGGACTCCCTTTCTTCTTGTTCCTCCAAGGGCCGAGCCTTCGGTGGTGTTTCTTTTGCGCGAGTTGCGTCGAATAGGAGTTCCCTCTTGCCAGTCTGCAATTGAAGATAGTTAGAACCCACCAACCCGGGAATAACCAAAAGCTGTACAACATTTGTTATAACGTACCGTCAAGTCTTTGATCCACATCTCCTCATTCCATAGTCCCGATAGTTCGTAGAGATTCCTGTCAGAATTGGTGTCTTTGATGTAACCACCAATGGCATTGTAGGTTCCCCCAAAGTAGCCCTTTGTCTTGAACTCGATATCTGCTGATAGTCCTGACTCTGGGCACCGCACATAGCTGTGATCGCCGAGCTCGTACTTCATTTTGCCGAAAAGTATGCCTCGTGCATACATGTTTGGTTGCGTAACAAAACTAAAGGGAGTTGAGTTATGTTGTGCTTATGATTTCATCGTGCGGCAGACTTACAATCTCTCACCAGTATTGAGAAATCTCATGACTGCTATACCTTCCATCATACTAGCGGCAGAATTACCTAAAAACTTGCTTCTTGGCTTCAAGGTGCCGTCTATTCGGATATGATGTTCCGGAGCCATGAAAAAATAGCTCGACTTGGGTGGGTGGTGCGATGTCTGCTCTGCGATGTAGTACCCTCGAGTGTGGTCTGGGTAATCCCAATAGCCTGTAAAGATCTCCCCAAGGACTGGATTCAGTGGTTTCTTGACTCCGCTATACACAGTAAGTAAATGTCTAGAACCACCATGCCGGCGGAGGCCTGGGACGCATACGGTGGTTTGATGTGCCAACCACTCAGGTAAAATTTTACCACTGCCACAAATCTTTGAACAGGATCTTCGATCTTGGTCATGGGTAGGAGGGTCTCGGGGTGGGCCATGAAACTACACTCAGGAATCAGCATCAAAAGTCTCACGGATACCGCGGAAGCTTTCAACGCACTTTGTTATCCTTTCCAGCATGGACCGCGGCTCTAGAATGAAGGTAGGAAGTGTCACTCTGCTCAGGTCCGCTCCAGGCCGCAGTTGTGAAATGATATGCATGAGCACTATAGCCATCATCGCATTAGCTCCCATCTACTTGGAGACGACGCGCGCCTCTATGAGGTATATGTAGGGAATCTGAAGAACGTACTGTTCCCCTGTTCTGAGTCCACCACGGTCTCGTCTTCTTTGGTAACATCATCGCCGCGGGTCTCGTCGGTCGAGGACCTACTGCCTAGATTGATGGTAAAAGAACAATGTTAGCGCATATTCTCATAGAAAAGGTAAGTATGGGGTGTTTCCAGCATTGGGCAAAAGGAGTGAATGACGCACTGGTTAAGGAGTGCCGCCTGTGGCCGTGTCCGAGGACCATGGCGGGGTAACTGTATGTGGAGATATGTGATGTTGAGGAGAAGAAAAGTGCCCAAAGGCTTGCGCGAAGTCCAGCAGCCTACAATAGAGGTATTTTGAAGTGTACTGGTAGGCAGCGAGGCTAGGTGACTAGGCGTTGTAGGTGACAACGAAATGGGTGAGCTGCACAGCCAGCAGCGATGACGGAACGCGGCGGGCGCGGGGGAGGGATTGGCTAGGCGCAAGGGCGCGACCACCTGCACTTCGGGAGCGGGAAAGTACTCCGCGACACTGGTACGGTTGGTTCTTTAAGGTCGATTCAGCTGATCAAGTGAGTGCTGACGACCAGAGTTATATAATAGGTGAACTGCCGAAGACGAAGTCGGAGTGGAAAAAGGAATTCACTGCCCCACAGGCGTCGCGGCTCGGCGCGGATGGCGGTTTGTTTCAGCGCAAGCTCACAGCCAGCACATTTTACGAAACAGTTTCGTTTGGGCAAGCATGCCCCGAATCGTCAATCTATGTATTGTCATTGATGGGACGTGGGAGGCCCTGACCAGACAGCGACCACCCCAAATCCTCATCGGGTATCTGAATGCTATAAAATTCAAAAACAAATGTCTGGAGAAGGATCATGACCAGGACTTGACCCTTCGTAATGCATCGTCGTCCTTGCTCACCACCTTTACACCAACCTTCTCGTACTCTTTATAGACTTCCTCCAGTGCTGAAGGATCCACAGCTCTCGTGCCTTCCCCTACGACCCACGTATTAAACCCTTCCTTTTGTGAATCCAGTGCGGTATACTTGACGCAGTAATCTGCCGCCAGACCCGCAACGTAGACATCTGTGATGGCGGCATCTTTAAGGATCTGCGAAAGCGCGCTACGAGAAACATTCGGTTTGGTGAATGGATCCGCAAACGCAGAGTACATTTCCACGCGCTTGTCCTGGCCCTTTTCTACAATGTGTTGTACCTTGCTGGCTTCCAGCTCTGGAAGGAGTTCAGAGCCTTTAGTGCCCTGGACACAGTGAACCGGCCATAGGCGCGTCTCCTGGGTTTCTTCAGGGTTAAGTGGATTCTTGATCGTTATCGTAGACTCAAACGGCTTGTTATTGGGAGGTGGGTGGTTGGCCGCAAATGATATGTGATCTGGAGGGTGGAAGTCTTTGGTAGCGACCTTTATGGCGAAGGGGAGTGTCAGGAGCTCATTAAGAAGTGGAACGATATCGCGCCCGCCCTGGACGGCTAGAGCCCCAGACTGAGATTTTGTTTAGCAGTAATCCTATGATCAGAGCACACAAGACTTACGGGCGGGCAAAAGTCTTCCTGGACATCGACAAGAACGAGTGCTGGTTTGTAAGTCATTGTTTTAGTTGTTGGTTCTGTTGAATGGAGTGAGAGTCAGTGTATAATGAAGAAGAGTGATCAGGCAGAGGAAGCGACAGCAGCAGTAGCGTGTGATATATATGCGAGTGTGCCGTGCCGTACAGCTAGCTGCTAGAGCTTTGCTGGATAGGCAGACTCGTGAATCATAGAATATGGTGGGCTGTGGCTGGTGCTGCCTTTCGTGCCCAGGTGTGGCTTTGCGTGACGCTAGTGACATAAGCAGTTCCAATCGTGCGCGCGGATTTGATCAACGTCAACTCACTCAGACCTTCAAGCTTTAGCACCCACCTCCCCCCAATCTCCGCTCCACGCCAATTGCTCTCGCAATGTTTCTCCAACGCTCTGCCATAGCTGCGGCGAGGCGAACTGTGCCTCGTGCCCTCGCCAGGCGCACCTTCACCACTTCCTTTGTCCGCCGTGAGTCGCTCAGGAGCTATCGTACGATCAGGAATTGACGGAATTGTAGGCGATGCGAACAAAAATGTCGAGTCGCAGACCACCACTCCTCCTAGCTTGTTGGAGGGCTATAAGAAGCTTGACGGTATGTGTGATGATCCACCGGCGTACTCCCGGTTTACCGAGCGGCATGCCGATGGGCTCGATCAAACTCGAATCAAATGCTAACACAATTAAACATGTAGAGATCAAGACCGACTCGGATCTTCTTCCTCCGGGTGCGCAACCAGGAACTGTCCCTACCGATGTCGAACAGGCGACCGGTCTCGAGCGTCTCGAAATTCTAGGAAAGATGCAGGGAATTGACATTTTCGATATGAGACCCTTGGACTCTAGCCGTGTTGGTACGTTTGACCCGAGACGTGTTGAGGGAATGCGTATATGAAGAATTGGGATGGAAATTGCGCGGCGTTAGATATGGCGTGATGGCTAAGAAATTTTGCAGGTACCCTCGAGGACCCTATCGTGGTCAACTCTGCTGGAGATGAGCAGTACGTTGGCTGCACTGGCTGCCCTGCCGACTCGCACAACGTCCTCTGGATCACTGTGAGTTTTCACATTTGCTCAATGGGGCGTTTATCAGCTAATGGGTGATAGTTGACCCGTGAGGAACCTGTTTCGCGTTGTATGGAGTGCGGTTCAGCATACAAGATGCACTACGTTGGACCTCAGGAAGACGCACACGGCCACGACGACCATGGCCACGGTCACCACGGTTTGTTCCACCATACTGAACTCGGGAGCCTTCCCTTGATTTTGGACCAATCACACTAATTGATTATATCAGAGAACCCATTCCACGTCGAGAGGCCGAAGAACATGGCCGACTTCATCAAGCCAGAATACTCGAACGCATAAGCAATACAGGTCAGGTCCTGCTAAAATCGTTGGTGTATCTGTATAGTTGTGCTGGACTTTCCAAAACTCGCGAGGGGCGCGAGGCTGTAGCATAGTAAGAATGGAGAGTTTCTTTCATTTAGAACCGATAAATTCGCTTTCAGCATCTTTAACATCCGTGCCGCCGCATCTATCACGTTAAGGTAAAAGTGCTCGTCATTTAAGGGGTTTTCAGTTTCATCGTTGTCATCATCGTAACCTATACCAAGTGCGAAAAGAGCATGATGAAGATGCTATGAACCCTTCACTGTCATAATGCCCAAGATAACACTCTCTAACTCCTTCCGTTGATGAACTTCCTGATCAGTCCCGTTCATCACTGCACCTTGCTTCCCCTTCCCCGCCCCATCGTTCAACTTATACACCTTCCTAACCAGCCCCTCATCCACAAAAGCCCCCAGCTCCTCCCCATCCTCTCCAATTGGTACACTCTGCCCCACCACATTCTCACCAAGATGCTTCGCCACACCCTCCGCGCTTACATCTTCCGTCAAGCCCAATTTGATAGCAATGAAATTCGTTGTAGTGTCGCTGATGCCGAATTTTCGGTATGACTCGCCGATGTTGTTGTTGGGGTGCAGGCGGAAGACGAGTTCTGAGTGGGCGGTTCGGGCTTTTAATCTATTTGTTTGGTGGGCGTGAAGGGCGAGGAAGGTTGCTGAGAGGAGGTGGGTTGGGGTTAGGATCTTGGTTTGTTAGTTTAGCGTTTAGTGGAGATGGGGGAGATGTAACAAGAGCTATGACGGAATGAAATTGAGTATGAAGCAAATTGGAAAATGCTGAAAAGGGAACATTGATGCATCACATACGTAATGCAGTATCGAAAAGTGAGAAATGACATATATAAGTTCCAATGTGGATAGAGAGCCAAGAATCATGTGCAAGTCATGAGAGTACATGAACGTATTGCTAACACAAACACTAATCTCTCGGACTAGGGTAACAAAGACACGAGAAGTGAATTTTAAAACTGAACCCACGATTGGGCTTTCCTCGAGGAAACTTAGACATGTCTTACCATTGTAGCATCAAGGAAGGCATAATCGAAGGCGGGATTTGCTTCCAGAAGCTGACTGCGGAGAAACGCGACGTTTGACACATCCTTGAACAGAGCGACATGTACCGGGTACGTGGGATAATGCGGAAGCGTGAAAGTCCGTACGTTGGCCATGGTTAAATAGTTATGTTCTAATTCCTGCCCTGAGTTGCATCGGCAATAATAAGACCATGGATGACTCTTTTTACTTCCTTTGGTATCAAAATATGGCCTTTTGTGGGGTGAGCGCAAGACGAGAAGTCGATATAGTAGATGTCAGGCTTGACACGGGATTTTGAAAAAGAGATCCGCCTGAGAGGGTGGCACGATAACACCCACGGATCGGATGGAGACTTTCCTTTCATCCAAAAGGCCGTTTTGGGAAGAGGGGCCCTTGAGAAGCGAATAGGCTTGAGCGCACGGGCCAACCCGGATGCATATGTTAACGGCCACTTAAACTGCCATCTGCGAACCGACTGCGAACCGAGTCGCTCAATTCATTCCTGATGCCACTTGCTCTGGGAAAGGGCAGAAATCCGCTACGAGAGAGAAGTTGGTTGCGGTCGCGCGAGTGTTTGCAAGACGTCCAAGGTGGGTTTAAAACCTTGGCTTGGCAGCGCTGGACGAAGCTGAACGTCTTCCCGCGACGACCTAGATCGATCCCCGTCCCTTACCCATTCATTCTCCGGATCTTCGAAGACCAGCACCTCCTCTCTTCCACTACATACTGCCCGATCGGATTGCCTCTCTGCGGCGCGACCCCTGCGTGCCTCGCATATGCCATGCCCTTCGTCTGACGGCGCTCCGAAGGTTCATCTACTAGCCCCTTCGGGTGTTTGCAGGAACGACGTCGGCTTCTTCCACGGCGATTGCCTTGCCACTGATTTGACCCATCATGGGCTCCAAAAGGCCCTCTGAAGGTGACCTGCAGCAGGCCAACAAGATCCCAAAGATCGAACACGGAATCGCGACGAGCCCCCTGTTGCAGCAACGGGCCCCGAACAATGACTTTTCGAGCTCCGTGAAGAAGAAGCTGGCCAATTCGACGCGTACGGGACAGGCTTGTGATCGTTGCAAGGTATGTACTCGAAAGTGCGAGTACGGCGCGCGCCAATGTCGTGTTGCATCGTGTCTCCAGGCCCGCGACATTGCTGGATCTAGCGACATGACATTGGCAGCTCTCTGTCCCTCTTGAATGGTTGGACTGCGAATCCATACTAACGGGGCGCTACCAGGTGCGAAAGATACGATGCGACGGCCGACCAGAAGGGTGCTCGCCTTGCGCGCAGAATCGCACACCATGCAAGACTACCGATCGCATCACAGGACGTGCGACAATTCGAGGTCATACAGAGGCTATGGAGACTGAGAACAACTACCTTCGTGCTCAAGTTGCCGAGCTACAATCACAATTGAAGGAAATGGGTGTGGAACCACGCACCGTGTCTGGCTATAATACGTTCGCTCAACCGAGCTTACCACCGAGCTTGCCCTGGCAGTCTTCCTCTGGTAGCAATGATGCCCAAGGTTGGAGTGAACAGCGGCGAACAAGCACGTCTCCATTGCCAGGTTATGCTCCAGCCAGTGCTCTGGATAGTGCCGAGTTTCGTCCATTGCCACAATTCAAGACTGGTTCCATTGGCGACAACTACCTCGGTGTCTCATCCGCGGATTCGCTACTAAGTCATATCAAGGGAACGTCACTTTCAGTTTTCGGGACTGAAATCGACATAGCGACCTTCGTGGATAATGAAGAGGAATATGACAAATCCGTCATGTCCTACAGGCATTTCCTCAAAGTCGCTTTGAACGACAATGCTAAAGTTGACTTTGTGGCTCTCCCTGATTACAAACAATTGAGCGAGTTTGCTACGTGGTACCTGCGGTCATTGAACCCATATGTCATGATTCTGGACAAACCGACGTTCATGCAATTGGTATTTAGTTTCCCATTTATTTTGGGGGCAGTCACTAATTTGACAAAGGTGTGGCGAATAGGCAATGAGCCCAACTTTGCTCCCTCGCCGGCAGAGACAGTCTGCGTTCACATGATGCTTGCCACGCTCAAGTATCAAATTTCCGCTCGGAATGGCGAAGCATCGATGATGGAACAGTCTCACAAACACTACTCGTATTCACTAAGTTTCTTCAAGGACTTGCTCTACGGACACACTTGGCAAGACCTTCAAGCCTTAACCATGATATGCTTGCACATGCGCAATTTTCCCCGGCCGGGGGCAGCTTGGATCGCTTGCTCCACAACCTTTCTACTGGCTATAGAGCTTGGTCTTCATAGATCGACCAAAGCATGGGCCGACTCATCGGTGAAAATGGAAAAGTTCGAAGTAGAAATGCGAAAGCGTATCTTTTGGGCACTTCACGCCGTGGCATCTAACCTTAGTGGAAAGTTGGGAAGGCCAATGCCAATCAACATGGACGATATCGATGTTGAATTTCCCGAGCCAATGAACGACTGCCTCCCGGGCGAAGATGCGACGCTCAGTCCATTCCGCAAGTGCTCGTTCCAGGTTGGCATTCAAATAGCAAAATACACCGTCGTCTCATCCGAGCTATTCCGGACAGTATATGCAGTCCGCCAGGTTTCGCGAGGTTACGAAGACGCCGTGAGGAGGCTCGAGGTAGGCATACAGCGCTGGAGGGAGGAACTTCCTGCTGAACTATCCGACCCTACTCATGCCGCTCAAGAGGATTATATCTTTGCGCTTTACCTGGAATTTTGGGATCTAGAATTCCAGTTGCTACTCCATCATCCTGCGCTATGCCGTTCGACGGATCCCGACTTCATCAACTCAAACCTCGACAAGTGTCTAGTAGCAGCTGAAAGGATCCTACACAATTGCAATGAGATGCGAAAGATTCGAAGTATTGATATACCTTGGATCAATACTGTTGTATATATTGCTGCAGCATTTACGACACTGTTCATCCACTTCCAGAGGAAAGATCAGATGTCGTCAGTGGACTTAACAAAGTTGAAGATTGATATGGGAGAATGGTTAGATGTAATGGGCGAATGCGGTCGATTGCTAGGTAAAACATCAAAGATGAAAATTGGACTAAGATGATACTGACGTCATGCATAGGTTCCGGCGACAAGTTGAAGGACGCTGTGAGCAAGATAGTTGAAAATTCACTAGGCGGTATCAACGATAGCATTGTCAAGAGAACTGCGACTGAATCGCTTGCACGGGCGGCTCTCCAAGCACCTCCAGAAACTCACCCGCCATCGATGTATAGCAACGGCAATAACTTTGAACCATATCCCGACCCCGGTGCTTCTTCAGCTGATCCAACTCTTGGATCAACATCGGGGCCATACACTGGGGTCTCGACTGGAGCATCGTTCTCGTACAGCAACGGAACCACCACGTCCGCATCTTCCCACGAACCAACGAATGCTTTCGACCAGCAACCGTTTGGCGAGGATGCTGCAATGCCCGCTTCTCACGCGGCTGCTTTGGCAGCAGCGGCATCTAGTGCACCGCAGCGTCCGAACGACACATATGCCTACCCTCCTAGCCAGGAGGGAAACAACGGGCACCAAAATACATATCCGGCCAATGGTGTGAGCCCAAGCGATTGGCGCCAATGGACGAGGACGTACATGCAACAGCCTGGACCATCTGGCGAATACCTTAACACGGCAACGACACTAATGGCGCTAGGCGGCCGCGAAAGTGGTACAACAGGCCCCGTTCAAGACGGCACGGTTGCTGTGGATGGAACCAGTATGCAAGGGCTCGGGCCATCACATTTTCAATGGCCGGGAATAGTGTTCGGGATGGGCCATGGCGGGCAGGTTGGCCCACAATGAAGACTATATGTAGATGTCTATTTTTATACGATATACATGGTAATTGGGGCACTAGTTGCGACAGGCGTTGATTCATTTTCCAGGTACTCTAGCAGGTGGTTGCCTATTGCGGGCCGCTGTAATCTGGGAGTTTTGGATGAGGCTCAAATTTGAGTCCTAGTGTTGATATGTACGATAGCAAGTTTGGAATCAATTGGCCACAGGCGGGGTCAGGTGAATTGAGGAACTTAGGGTCTAGGTCCGGAATAGCATGGTTCCACATGCCCTGCAGGGCGAGAATGGGCTTTTGATCAATTGGCCTTGTAAAACGGATTGACAGATGTGAGCTTTGTGCACCCAATCGCCAGGAACCTTGACCAGCCGCTGCGCACGTTGTGCACGTGGGACGACACGGCCAGATTGCATCCATGCAGGTGGATGCTTTCCACAGCCGAGCCGTTGAACATTGATATCGTGTTGGACGATTGTCACAAGGTGGGATGTCTTGCGATATCCCCTCGGCTCCTAAGATGAGGCCAGATGGTTCATTTAATCTATCGGTAGAAGCGTCTGGAAATAGCAGCGCCGAAGAAGGTACGCAGATTAAGCCTCGGGCTGGCCGGGGTCTATCCAGATGCCAGATTCGGCAGGCGATTTGAGCCATGAGCCATTCGAGTCCGCCTTGGCAGGGACGACAGGGATATCATCTTGTGGAGGGTGAGAGATGTGGGTTGGGCAGGGGTAGGTATGGGAGAATGGAGAAGACAGAGGAAAGGAGTAGGCAAACTTTCCCATGGCGATATGCGGTGGGACACAACACCATCGACCCCTCTCCGCATTCAACCCCCCCCCCCCCCCCAGATAACCCCCACAACCACCTTCCCGGCCCTCGTAGAGCATGACAGTGACACCAATATGCCATCCTTCCCTGTCCCACCTTCCTGCTCAAGCCATAGCCTCGGCGGACGTGGGCAAGCTGCACGAAGCTTTCCACGCGTTCGACTGGTGCAATCTAATATCGAGCAGCCGATCACTATAACCATGCAGATTGATCCCAGCCAAAGGGTCCACGGTTCACCGACACAGGCCACCACTGTGCTCAAAGACCAAATGTGGAACGGCGGAACTCTCAGAAACAAATTATATATGGTCTTGCGCTTGTACCTGGCCATGTTCTCTACCTTCGTCCTCTCGACCTTCGCTTCGCCAATTCGCCTGAGGCCCTAGGTCGCCTTTGCTCAACAACGCTCCGTCAAGCGCCTGTCTTGCGGATCTTACTCAGGCCAATTGAGTCTGGTTGTCACTTCTAGTCACGATGCGCCTATCAGTCACAGCATGTGCGGCATTCGCACTACTCCGCGGCGCAGAAGCCGTCCATGGAGCTCTCGGCCGCAAATTCAATCTCATGGCAGATATGGGTCTTTTACCCGACGGCACACCCATGGAAGTTCCGCCAGAGATACGCAACTCCATGAGAGTCTCCATGGCTCGACCGCCGCCACCTCCAAATGAGACTGAGCTTATCGAGGCTGAATATGTCACCCTTCCATTGGACAATTTTGCCAAGAATAACGACTTTGCGTACTATGGCACGTTTAACAATCGCTACTGGGTTGCTATGAGCGCGTATAAGCCTGGTGGACCGGTATTCCTGTATGATGTTGGTGAAGCTGATGCAGAGCCCAATGCGTTGTTTAGATTGCAGAATGAGACGAGTTTTTTTAAGCAGATTGTTGATAAGTATAATGGTATCGGCATAGTTTGGGAGCATCGATACTGTAGGTCGTTGTTGAATTTGATTCTTGAGATGTACTGATTGAACCCAGATGGAAATTCGACACCAGAACCTATAGATTTAAACACTCCACCAGAGGTCTTTCAGTGGTTGACGACTGAACAGTCGCTCGCTGATGTGGATCGGTTTGCAAAGCAATTCAAGAGGAAGAACATCACGCAGGATTTAACACCTGCTGGAACTCCATGGATCTTCATTGGAGGATCGTACCCGGCCATGCGAGCTGCTTTCATGCGCGATAAATACCCAGATACGATTTTCGCTGCCTATGCTTCTTCAGCTCCAGTTCAAGCACAGAACGACATGTCTACTTACTTCGAACCCATCTGGCGTGGAATGCATAGGTACGGTTTCGGCAATTGTTCAAAAGATATCAATGCAGCTATAAAGTACATCGACAAGACGCTGGAGAAACCCGGGGCGGCTGCCATACTCAAAGACAAGTTTCTAGGTCGTGGGGCATCAAATAACACTCATGCTACTTTCGGAGATGCTCTCACTACTATCTTTAATCTTTGGCAGTCTTATGGCATCGAAGGTGGCAAGCAAGGTCTTCGTAATTTCTGCGACTGGATTGGAACAGATCCAAAGAGCAACCAGACTTCTCCTGCTGAGGGCTGGGCTCCTACCAAAGGAGCAAACTTTACCGTCAACCGCTGGGCGGAATACCCAGAATTCGTCGAAGGTGTGAACGAATACTTGGACACGAACTGCTCGGGTAAAGCAAACGTGACTGGGGATTGCAACCTCGACCTCCAATTCTCAGATCCAGACATGATCGCCTGGACATGGCAATACTGCACGGAATGGGGTAATTCAATTCTATGTACCTATTCGATATCTCATCCAGACTAACAAATCCCCCAGGCTTCTTCCAATCCGCAAACCTAGGCCCCAACCAACTAGTAAGCAAACACAACTCCCTCACCCACCAACACGACATCTGCCACCGCCAATTTCCCACCGCCGAACCCCCCCTCTTCCCCTCCTGGCCACTTGTCGACCGTACAAACCGCAAATTCGGCGGCTGGGACCTCCGCCCCTCAAACGTCTACTGGTCCGGCGGAGAATTCGACCCCTGGCGAACCCTATCCCCACTATCCGGCGAAGATTTCGCTCCCCAACCCGACGCTTTTACAGACCCGCCCCGCTGTGGTGAGGAACAGGATGAGGATGAGATTTTTGGTTATGTTATTAAAGATGCGCAGCATTGTTATGATTTTAGAACTAGTTTTGCGGGAGGGGAGGGGAGCAGGGGTTACTTTACGAGCGCGTTGGATAAGTGGTTGAAATGTTTTAAGCCCAAGGGACGGGGACGGGGAGGTCGTGGGGGAAGGGGTTGAGGATATGTCGTCTCGGAAGATGAAGTGTGATATGATTGATGTAACGTGATATGTTTTCATACAATATAAATACAATGAAGTAAAGTAGATGTAAATTCAAAGCTTAGATCCACGTCTAACTGCACCTCTCTCGGCGCCTGAACAAACACAAAACAGAGAGAACTACATTATAAGTCTCGATTCTATGTATTCAAGGTTGTGGGGTTCATATATGAGAATCGTCGTTACCTATGATTAGCTTAAAGGGTTAAGGGTAGTTCGTAGAAAGGAATGGGAGTGAGGAAATTGAATTGGTCGGTGAGTATAAGTCTCCCTCTAGCCTAGAACTACAGCTTCATTTTAAAGGGGTGTTTCTAGCTTGGACGTTGTGTGTGGGTAACTTTATAGTAATGTCTATATGATCTAAAAGATAAGCAACTAACAGGAGGTATAGATAGCTACCTTTTAGCACTAGAAATATGAGTTAGGAAATGTTGATGGACGTTGATTTAGAAAAGTATATACTAGTATTGAATAGGAAGTGCGTTGTAGATGATGTTCTATTTTCATGATAGGACTGACCAATAGGATTTGGGGAGTATTACTGGCTGCTGATTTTTGACTTCGAATCCCATGCATGGTAAGTGGAGCAGACTCAGAGCTGAGCCGCGATCTTTGTATGTAGCCTTGTAGCATGTGTCAGGGGAGATATGCCGTGCCCTGACCGGTAAACCAGGTGAAAACAAAAGTTCGTGACACGCTAMCCAGCCAATAGGCTATGATACCCAACAATGGTTCCCAATTTTTGGTCTTTGTTCTTCAGTGTAAGATTACGCCCTTAATCGAGCTGAGCCGCGATCTTTGCATACTACCCTTGTAGAATGTCTTAGGGGATATCAGTGTTGCCTTGACCGGTGAACTAGTGTTGAACCATTCAGGTGGAAGTGAAAGGTGAGGCTAGCGCGGCCGGCCAATAGGGTGTGAGAAGGCACATTGGTTCACAATTTATGGTTTTGAATGATGGATATCCATGCGCAGTAAGCAGACAAGAATTCTGAGCTGAGCCGTGATATACGAGCCGCAGCTGCAGCTGATTCGACCTTAAGACTTTGAATTCCGGTGAGTCATGCACAGCTTACCATCCGCAATGTTTTCCCGCATGGACAAGGCAGCGGCGATGCAACCTAGCTTCGATAAGGAGGGATTGAGTCTTGACAGCTACTGGCCGAGAAAAGAAAAGAGTTCATGAGGGCAGTAAGTGCTTTTTGGTTCTTGATGAAGTCTGCCCAGTAGACTTCGACGTTATGATTGCTGGGAATTTATCCTCGAAGTATTGCACATTCTTCGCGAGATTGTCTGTGGTTGATCTGAGGAGAGCGATGTTATCGCAAGAGTCGATGATTGGCCTTTGCTAAGTGTGATAAATGCGTAGAAGGGATATCTTGGTGCTGCATGTTGAGCTGTCCTTCTCAGGAACTCGCCTCCAACCCCCTTGTCAACCTCAATTGAGCCCCCACTAGAGTATTCTACAGTGCCGAGCCGTGACATGCTACAAGTTTTACGCTCGACTTTTAATCTCTATTCATTGTCTTGACTAAATCAACAGATCTATTTCGTAACGCTAATGGAATCTTACGTACACCCACATTGTTTCCTAGATTGAATGGACTCAGAATATTTAAGCTTTCCTCCAAGGACCTATAGGACTGCTCAGTGACCTTTACCCTTCACCTTCGAACAGGATCACGATACCATGTTAAGCCTAATACCTTCCTCCCATGGCCATCTAGAGTTAAACCACCATGAAATGTCAGAATGTGGTATTGCCCACTCTAACAAATCTGTAATGACAATCCAAGGCTGCCATGGTGCGGTTTACATGAAACTCCTCCCATCCCGTAGCGGAAACTACCTTGTGAGAATCCACCGAAGTCCGCCCTGGGAGCAATTTTGAGCCGATTCCGGTCAGTGAAATATCGAAACCCAATCACATCTTGAATGACCTGTCCTTTCCCAGATATCTACTCGAATTTCGGCCGTTCTCGCAGCATGATCATGTCCGACTGCTGAGCCGTGATGTTGCCAAGTCGTACGGATGCTTCAAACAACCTTCCAGGCTGCGAGATAGATGCTTAAGGCCTGCAATGAACGTCCACTACTACACATACGAAAAGTACGGTACTCAGTTTAGAGTAGCTTGCACGCGTATCTTCGTGCTTGCGGCTAGTCATATCTCAGTTAAATTATGTAAAGTTATTCCGTTTAATCTAAGCACTGTGATAATTAATCTAGTGGTCACTGCTAGATTATATTTAAAGAAAGGTAGTTATTCTTCGCTGGTGCCATTCACAACAAAAGCGTGCGACTAGGGAAATCTAGGTTTTCTCCCGTGCTTGAAGCGAATCTATTCTCTGAGAAAAGCGGCTATTAATCAAGTAGAAAGAGGTTCTTTCAATGCTTCTCTAAACAACTTCAGTGCGCTGATGCAAGTCTAGTAGAACAAAATTCATAAGTCCTTACATTAAGAGAAGGTTCCATATTCCCTAATAGAATCACACTACATAATAACACTTGGGCGGAATTCAAGGGAGGATCAATGCTTATTCCGGCTGGCTTACCATGATCTGAGTTGAGTCGAATATGTGTTATTAGCGATTGAACTACTGGATGATGCGAGCGGAAGGAACTTCAAACAGTCTTACCTGAGCATAATAGAGCCATCTAGTACCTTGGTGATACCAACATTATAAGTAGTAGTCGCACCTCGTTAGTCTAGCGGAGGTTTGTACACTGAGAAGCAAGTCTGAAGAGACGTCTATAATTAGTCGCTATCGCACCCGTAAACATAGTGAAGATGAGGAATATCACGGCTCAGCATTCGCCTTTGAAGCTCGTATTCGAAGTCAAAAAAATTGGTGGGTATGATACGACTAGGTCGTCACTGGCCGATCGAATAGGCCGGATGGAAATCATGCAGCCAAGCCGGTAGGTAAGATTTCGCGTGGGGCCACGTGGAATAGTAAACCTATAGGCCCAGCCGGACTACCAATTGTATTAGATTCAGTGTGCAGCTCCTCCATCTTTCAGAGTGAAAACGTCGTCCTTCATGTGCACCCCCCACCGGGTCCTTCATGCAGGCCGAGCCGTGGAGATTCTCCCTAGACGAGGATATTGGGATATCGGTCCACTTAGAGCTGGTCTTGATAGGGCAGCTTTTGGGAAGGTATCCGAGAGAGCAACCTCAATGGTTTTGGCTCTTTAGACATACGAAAAGTGTTCGCTTTAACAAGAAGTAAAAGGTTTCGATAGTGTCTGTTTGGGTTTTTTACCAGTTTGTGGGAGGGTCTGCATTAGAACATATTTCGGGAGAATCCGCAGAGGATCCGGTCTCATTGCGAGCTGCTGAATCCGTGATAAAGTCTTCGGTCATGCACCCAGTGATTGCAAATACGGTGGAAAGGTTCGTGGGCACAAGACTCGGCTCCCCAGCTAGATGGTCTGTAGTAACAAACTCGGTGCAGATTGCGAATTTTTATCAGACTCATATGCAAAGCGCCACTAGGGGTAAATTGAATTTGGAACGAGTGACAGGCCGTGATAAGGCTGTGTAGTTTACATAATGACGTCATGGAGGTGGTGAGCCTCGATAGATGAACCGAACGCATGTACATGTATTTTACATGTTGCGATCGGTAGATAAGCCATTGGGTGCTAGATAGAAACCACCCAATATGAGATGTATCGCAGGAGGATCTCGTATCGGGGCAGCCGAAGTCGAGCTAAAAAGGAAGACATAGCCGTTGCGAGGAGGTCTCTCTGTCCAATGGATTTTGACAAACTCAATGCTTTCTCACAATTGTGTTCCGTTTTGTCATGCAGCGCGTGTGACCAACAGGATGTTCATACGAGAGCTGAACCGTGAATACCTTCCTTGGGGGGATGGATCTGTCCAGTCGTTCAACTTGAGATGCTTCACCGGAATTTCGACCGAACGCCCTTTTCGCTGTCATTTTGTGGGTGCCTTTTCAGCGCCGGTGCCTTGCTGACCGGATCTACACAAGGTGCCGTCTTCGTCCAATAGGTAATGGTGAAGACGCCAGGCTCCTGAGTTTTCTCTATGAATTACCCATCCTCAACCCCACTTCCTGCACGCGCTGAGCCGTTCATATGCTGGCCGTACAAGGATGGTACAGGGCCCCAATCATCTGAAGTGGACTTCTTGACCGGAATTTGATCCTTCGAAGCATAAGATGTCTGCATCCGGAAAGCACTAGCGAGCAACACTCGTTACAGCCAATGCCGAAGAAGAAAGCGTCGCCTTCCCGAAAACTCAGATGTCAAAACAGTTCTGCTTGTTATGAGGCCCCCCCATGCTGAGCCGTGACAATCTATGGTTGTTCCAATAGTGCTTCGTTAAGTTATCGCCCTCCTGCATACGAGACGCACGGTGTAAGCCCGCAGCAAGAGTCAAGCAGACTTTAACTCACAGCCAATTCAGAGCGCACGATCATGTACTCCTCGAAAAGATATCTGAGTTCATTCCAAGCGATTCAAGTAGAAGCAGAACGATCGTAATCATGGTGGCAAACCCCCACAGCCGCGCACGTGCCCAACCATACACCGCAATAGCCCCATCTGTCACTTTCACCACTCAATCCGCTTGGAAAGCTATGATGTATTTTGTTTACACCCTCTACTTATTTCACGTGTTAGTTTCTACGCGCTTCTGCCTTACCTTATCTCGCTTAGGGCAAATAATTTTCCACCTCTATTTTCTTCGTGTACATAAATACAAAAATCTTCAAATCCTATAACATCATCTGGGGTAGCATAGGTGTTGAAGCTTTGTCTCTAACGTTCCACCATAGTTACTATTCAGGTAAAAAGAGCCTTCAACTACTGCGCGGTGTCTAAAACTAGATGATGTTTTTTTGGCTGGGAGTTTGAATCTGCTTGTGGTCATGCATGGCTAGCCTTTTTCACAGATTTCAATTTATTTACATTTTTTTGCGCTGAGGAGTGAAACATTCGACATTGCGAAATGCTAGCCTATCATCGGTACTGCACACATTCGAATAGCTTGAAATTTTATCGCTGTGTCCGAAGTGGTGTGAGATGTGCTGAGCCGTCTTACGACGCAGCTGATCATGCCTGCATGGCTTTGGCAGGCCATTGGTTTCATCGAATGTAAGGCGTCAAGAGTGGCTTCTTGCATTCATCTTGCAACCCGCGGAATCCGCACCATGATCAAGCTGTCCGTTCATTAACGAGACTTTTGGAATAAACAATGGTGTTTCGTCATAGAAATTTCATCAATAATTCAAACCATCAATTTTGATAGTTTCATCAGCGTAGTCTCTTATCTGTCGAAGAATATGATTCATCTGCTTATGATGGACTGATGGCTATCAGTAAGGCTGGCGTTGACAATGTAGTTACCCGAAATATTTTGGTGGTGTAGCAAGTCGTCCCTTAATTGGATAATCTTGTGCTTTCATTTGCAGCCACAATAATAGCGTTTGTAAGTGTCCGTTTTCAATTCGCCATTGTTTGCGATCGTACGTAAAGCCTCACTTTTCGTACGGACACGAGAATTCCGCGGTATCCTTCGTCTTACGAAGATTTGCCATTGCATGATGCAAATCGTGATGATCATTCCTAACAGCCAACCAATAGATTTCAATTTGCACGATCCTCTCCCAATTTCTTTCGAGTGTTCACCAACAGACCGGGCCTCACTTTTGTATAGGCTTTGGATTGGCTATCGAAGCTGAGCCGTGAAAGTCTATCCATCCAACCAGAACGTTTTTTCCAGACTTTGGGGCCGTAATGATCATACCAAGCTGAGTGCTGGTAAACTGCACTTTCGCCTAGAACTTTATCGGACAACACAACCTTGGGACCATCGCTCACGACATGTTCTTATATGGTGCATTGTATTGGTGTCGCGCTACCGTATTTCTCTCGGAAAATTAGCAATTCAGAGTGTCTTTTGTGGCGGAAGCTCTACTCGCACGAATCACGAATAGGATCATAAATCATTAGAAGGAAATCCAACCTGTCCCTTAGTAGCAAAGTTTCAGTAGTAGAAATAATTCAAAACTGTGAGGCAAGTTATTTTAAGCAAAAATTGCCAAAAAAAAAAATTGAGAGTAGATTCGTTGGACAGTGAGTAACTCTAAAAAAGCAGTATAAGGTTGCAGAGCGAAATACACTCTTATGGAAACACAACTTTATTTGGTCTGGAGATATCCACGCTTCGAAAGCTTGTCCCCTCATTGCGGTCGAGCACTTGAGTGGTAGCCAAAAATATCGAACATTGCCTGAACCTGTTCCGAAGAGGCATGGCTACTCTTGCCGAAACCTCCGCCGGCAAGCTGAAGTTTGGTCCTCTGGCGTGACAAGACATTACTATCTTCAACCGTGTCCTTCATTACATATCGAATAATGACGACCTGTGCGGTCTGACCCAATCGCAATGCTCTCCCAATAGCCTGTGATTCTATCGATGGGTTCCACTGTGGTTCCATAAGGTAGATACGTGAAGCCACCGCGAGATTGAGCCCGACAGCACCCGTCCCAAGCGTCATCAATAGAATATTTGCACCTGATGGAGAACGAAAGTCTTTCAAGACCTTCAGTCGCTCGGTGAGGGGAAGTGAACCGTCGATCATATCGTATTGGAGTCCGTACTGCGAAAGTAGTTCACCAGCCAGAATCAGAGTTTTCTTCCAACACGAGAATACAATACTAAAAATGACAGTTAGATCTATTTCCACGAGCATAAGCAGTAGTTCTCATACCTTTTGTGTGTATTATCTCTGGATACATCAGTAAGCAGTGCAAGCAGCTTTGTAGAGGCTGTGCTATGGTGTGGGTCGGCACTAGGCTGCTGAGCATTTGTGGACACCAGAGGGTTACTTGGATGGGGCAGATCTTCTCCTGCTGCGCACGCTGGACATTGTTGCTTCTGCGCGCGGTATTGCGGTAGACACGTGCGGCAAACTAGATGCTGGCAGGATCTAATGAGTGCACCCCCATCCGCATCCGCAGCATCGTTTAGGGAGTATATGGTGGAGCTACAATATGCGCATATATTTCGATCCATTTGTTGAAGAAATGCTAGAGCTTCGTCTTGGTCCATAGGGAAGTCTCTAGATTGCGCAATTGTGCTAACAGCCGCTAGACCATTATTACAATAAAGCCGAAGCTTGAGAAGTGATTCAAGCATAGTGGAGTTGACTTTGCCTTTCCTTCGGCCGCTCACTGCCATGTCAATATCCATGCGACACCTTCGTATTAAGTCATCATATTCGGTCCGTTCATGTAGAGCAAATGGTAGGCGACGAATTTGGGGAATTGGCTCCGGAAGGTCTAGAAGTTCTCGTGTCCTACGGAGGCACACTGCCTGTAACAGTAGTTGGAGGTTTTTGAATCGGTCTCTGGATCGAGACATAATGGGTGCAATGATGACTTTTCTGAATGTCTGGGAATGCTCCAGAACCGGCACCTTTAAGAAGGTCGTTAACGCACCAAGGTCCTCGAGACTGTTCTGTATTGGCGTGCCGGTAAGGCACCAACGGTGTTCAGCAGACAAACTAGACACGGCCTGGAATTGCTTCGTTGATCGGTTTCGAATATCATGGGCTTCGTCTAAAACGATTCTGAACCAGTGAATCTGAGCGAGACTGCTGTTACCACGACAAAATTCGGTTGCAATCGTCGCATAAGTTGTGAAGACGATCATACGTGTTTGGAGATGGTCCCTTTCGGCATGTCGGCTCGCTCCCAAATGTCTATGGAAGGAAATTGCACCGTTAAATGCATGTTTCCGAATTTCATCCACCCAGCTATCAATCAAGAGGGAAGATGGCGCAACTACTAATGTTGCTCTCGTGCGAACCTTTCGAGAGAACCGAGAGGAGGGGGATTGGTCATCGCCAGTGACAAACGTTTCCGCTCGATCTAGAGATCCTGCAATCGTGGAGAGAACGACCAATGATTTTCCTAGTCCCATCTCATCTGCGATAATACCCCCCTTCTCTTCGTTTCTCTGGGGTCGCTTGGCACCCGTCAAGATGTGTTGATAGAAGGGCTCATCTGCATCCTCATCATTATACTTCCACAGCGTCAGGTTAGATGCCAATTCGCCCGTTTCTCGTCGATTTATGAAGTCAATTGCCTTGATTTGATGTGGCAACAGCTTGCTTTTAATCCGCCGATCAACGGATATAGTATTCACGTCGACGTTGTATGCCAAGGAATCCAGAATCGAATCAACAACTGCGGAATCACTAACTTTCGGCTCGTCATCCGGCGCTGGACACCGTGTAGCGGGAATTGCATCGTGTTCTTTTGAAGGTTGAAGAGGAATTCCGTCAGAGTATCCATCAATCCTGAGGAAGTGAGGATTGTAATATTCAAGATTGCCTGTCGATTGTGGCAATGATGCGCAAGAATTCCATCCATTCTGAGGGAACTGAAGATATGTGCTAGAGCTAGATAAGGCATTACCCACTTTATCAGCACCTGACTTGACTCCATATATGTTCATCTCAATGTTTAGAACGCATTGCCTTTGGCCCCGGAATGACGTTAATACCGCTTTCAGTTCTGTACCCTGGACTACAGCAGTAGAGACTATTTCGTTCTTATTCGTAATGAGGTCATGTAAAAGTCGACAAGTTTGTTTGTTGATCCTAGCAAATTGGTTCCCATCGTGCTCCAGGGCAAAAAATGCGCCTTTTTGAATAATAGGAAATGCGTGCGTTGGAGAAGCTTGCCAGTGGCCAAAGCCGTTTATATTGAGCAGCTGCGCTTTCACGTCGATAATCTTTAGGCGTCAGTTCTCCAGAAGACGTAAACTCTGAGATTACTGCTTACGCTGCCAAAACAAACCCATTCTTCGACTACCGTAGATACCGGTGGATCAATGGACTCCGGGTCTACGTCTAACGGGGGAGTCGGCTCCCGTTGGTGATTATCTTCAAAGGGGTAGGAGCGCTTCAACGAACTGCCACGCTGTGTGTGCGGAATGTTACTGTCCATGACATAGGTCTGAAGTGGAGTGGGAGGCCAGCACTGAGGAGTGATGGTAGGGGTTTGTGTATGTGTCAGGCAATTCAGCCCCACCTTGACCGGTTTTGTGGCTGACGCTCAACCTCGTGTCCCATCATAAGCCGCGACTGCGTAAAAATTGACTGCGCGACCCCAAGGCCTTCTTCAAGCGTTAACTCTCATTCCTTCAGCTTAATGATGCTGTGGAACGGCTTGAACTTGTAGTTCTACGCCCTATTCCAAATAGTACTTGTTGCCAACGATTCGCACACCACCAGAAGCAGTTCCCTCAAGCTTTCAGCCTTGTCATTCATATGAAGAAAAGGCCTTGCTACTTCCATGGCCACTCAACCATCATCTCACCCGTCATTCGAGCGGGCCCTTAAAGAGTTCAAAAGGGATTTGAAGAGAAGAGACCAAGAAAAATTCAAGAATGCTACGCTTGACAGCGTGAATAAGAGCATTGGTGATATACAGCATGCGCAACACTCTTCGCGACGTTTACAGAACCTGAATCGCTTAAAGCCATTTATCGAAGCCATTGAACAATATGGAAAAGTCATAACCGTATTTGCTAATACGAATGAAGTAGTAGCCTTTGTTTGGGTTAGTACGATCACATCTCATTCACAAATGTGTTACTCACAGGTATATAGGGCCCATTTCAGTTTCTGTTACAAGTAGGAGGGTCGACTCGATTCCAATTTTCGAATGTATTAACACTTAACAGACCGCAAGTACACTAACTGAAGCCTTTGGAGAGCTTCTCGATGTATATGAACGAATCGGTGAGCTGTTGCCATTAATTGGCCAGTACGAAAATCTTTTCAGCCAAAAGCCACACATGATCCGAGTCCTTTCACTTATGTATAAGGACATACTTGAATTCCATCGTATTGCGCTGCGCTACTTTCAACAACCAAGTCAGTCTGCACAGCCTTATTACTCTATTTATCTAACTTGCAGGCAGTGTGGAAGCAGCTCTTCCAAGCAACCTGGAAGACACACAAAAGCAAGTTCGGAGGGATCATCTCCAATATGTTGCGGCATCGCGGTCTCATAGAAAGTCAGGCTAGCATATCGCAAATCGAAGAATTTCAAGAAGCTCGGAGAGTGGAAGATGAGCGCTTTGAGCAACGCTTGAGAGAAGAGGAGCTAGCCCGTTCAAAAGTCGTCTATAGTTGGCTCAAGGCAGCAGACGTCGAGTCGGAACAATATCATTTCACCAAAATCCGCGCCGAATGTCCTGGGACGGGAGGGTGGTTGCTCAACCACACAGACTTTCAAGAATGGTTCGATCCCCAATATTCAGTTGTGCCACCTCTATTGTGGATCAATGGTATTCCCGGGGCAGGTCAGTGGTCATATTCCCTCTAACCAAAGTCACCTGTGTTAATTTGCAGTAGGAAAGACTATACTCGCATCGCTTGTAATCGAAGAAGCCATGAAGCTAGACCCTAGACCAACCGTACTATATTTCTATTGCAAGTACGGGAATCCGGAACGAGACAACTTTTCAGCACTTGCACGAAGCTTTCTAACACAATTATTAAAGCAAGATCAGGGACTGATGTCTTACTTTCACCAGAAATGTTGCAGCGATGCCGAAGCAATATTGGCCTCCCCTGCGCTACTAGACGAACTCTTGAATTTTGCTTTGAAGAATTGCAAGAGTGCATATATCATTCTAGATGGCATAGATGAGTGTCCACGTGCTGAAAGAAAGGACATTGTAAAGTGGTTCCGGTCGCTCGTTGATAGTTTAACCCCAAATGAAGCCGATCGATATCGGTGTCTTTTTGTAAGTCAAGATGACGGGGCTGGCCGGAAGGATTTCTCTGGACTCACGAGCATCAAAGTCGGCGATGATAATAGAGGCGATATCGAGGAGTATTGCAAGATTCAAGCAGAACAGCTTAGGCTTACTTTGGGCCTTGCGGAGGAGAGAGTCAACAGTATTGCACAACATGTCGCCACAGCTGCTGAAGGTACGTATATTTACACTATTTAAGCACTTTGTAACTCAGTTCCAAGGAATGTTTCTTTTCGCAAAGATAACATGGCTCAATCTTGCCCGACAAACAACACTCCGAGCACTTGAAGAGGAACTAGATCCAGAAACTTTTCCTAAAGAAATTTATGATGCGTAAGTCGAACCTTAAAAGCGAGTTTATGCCTAATTATAGGCACCAGATACGATCGAATTATTTCTCGGATCAAAAACGATATTTCTGACTCTCACCGACAAGATATTTTTGGTCTTTTGGGTTGGCTTGTCTGTGCTAAACGTTCGCTCAAATGGCATGAAATCCAAGGAATGAAAGCTATCGATCTTGAGGAGCAAAGCGTTGATCATCAGCGCGATAGCTTCTTGATCCACATCAAAGATCTATGCGAGTCTTTAGTCGAAATTCGGTCCGATGGCAACGTGGAATTAGTCCATTTGACAGCAAAATTGTCAGTACAAGCATGTCCTTTCGACTCTAACGTCAATATGCACTAATACTCTTCGCGCAGTTTCCTTGTTGAAAGGGGCCATATTAGCTCTTCCTCGGAAGAGATAAAATTATCAACACTTTGCATCGACTATCTCAACTTGCCTGCAATGGTCGAAGAACCAAATGAGGATAGAATTCACAAAGGCGAGTACTCATTCATGGACTACGCTGCTATATTCTGGGTCCGACACCTGGAAGCAGGCCTCGTACAAATCGATGGGAACGATCCGCTTATGCAGGAACTTGCGGAGAGCCTAGATACATTTCTTGATCTACATTGGACATCTCCAAATGCGAGGTTCGTCATTTCAAAGCGTAACAGTGACAGACTCAGCTTCTTCCAAGAGTACACGTTCTACGAAAGACTCGAGCAAGCAACAGTATCAACTCGAAAGCAGCTTACGTACTTTGGGAAATTGAAGCAGGACGAAATAGCACTGGACATTTCTGAAATTGTCGTGAACGCGAGAAAGGCTTTGGAAGACGTCCTTGAATCGCCATTAGAAGTGGGATTGAGGGAAAGTCTCACCGTCAAGTACGGGGACAACCACTTCAAATGCCCAAGGTTCAGTTGCAAATATTTTTCTAACGGCTTCGCCACCTTAAACGAAAGAGACTTACACGTCAGTAAGCATGATAGACCTTACCGATGTAGTGAATCGGCATGTCCACATTCTACGCTCGGTTTTCCGTCCGAAGCCGAACGTGATAAACACATGAGAGATACACATTCGGTGCTGAACGACGAAGATCAAGAATTCCCGACAGACGCAGAAATAGAACAGAGTGACCGACCACCAGAGCCAGAAGTGGCGGAAGTGGTACCAGAACAGGCACCAGCTGCGGTTGTCGAAGACCCTGAACCCGAATTAGAACCACAGATTGTCACCACAAAGTCACGAACTCGAAGGAGGGACGAGAGACAAGACTTTCGATGCGAGCATTGTTCAAAAGTGTTCAAGAAGAGATACAATCTCACTTCACATCTCCGTACGCATTCAAGCGACCGGCCTTACAGATGTGCAATATGTGGCGCCGCGTTTGCCAGACAGAGCGACTTAGTTCGTCACCGCTCGAAACATTTCGAGAATGCGTACAAGTGTGGTGGGACGTTAGCAAATGGTGATCGTTGGGGGTGTGGGAAAACTTTCTCTCGGGCAGACATCTTGAGTAACCATCATCAGTCGCAGATTGGTAAAAAGTGTCTTGCTCCAGTCTATCAAGAGCGGGGACAACTTCCTTGAGTACCACAGGGTTCCGACAAGATGAAACTCAAAAATCTTTCTATTTACTTATTTTCGTAAGCTTGGACGTTCCATTTTCGTTGAGTAGTAAGAGCAGCTACATGCTCGATGTTTTTTGAACCTGGAAGGACGCCCTGTGAAACATTCTTTATTCCGTAGTATCATATTTCTATTGAAAAGTAATCAGCGAGTTTGAGCTGTGTGCTGCATATGATTTGAATTGCGCACCACTCTACTCTAGTAAATTTCGTCTTAAGTAGTGGAAATGCTTCTCAGAGAAACAGGATGTGTTGGTGACACTCTATATCTCTACTACGAAACATTCACCAGAGTCCAAATATGCGACAACAGTTCATGCTCAAGCACTAAGGAATATTAGTACCGGTTGTGGGAAGGAATATAAATGCCATGCATTCCATGCCCTATACCACTCACAAACATTACTTATCTATAGGATAGTGTACAAGCCCTTGATCAGTCTCCTAGGAGAGTGTCAGTGTTTTGTGCAAATGAGAGGCTCCTTTTCCCTCGTAGAAGATAGGTTCTCAGCTAAGATGCCTTAGGTGACTCAGGCTCCCCGGCATCAACCTGACAGCCTGCAACAAGTACAAACCCTAGACTAGTTCTTATCAGCCCTGATCAAAGAATTACGGCTCAGCAATAATCGACCAATGGAATCACCGAACACTCAGCCTTGCGTGAATTTGCGTAAGTAAAACTTAATTAATTGACTACGTGATACGTTCTCGACTTTATTGGCCAGCCTCGTGGCTCCCTTACATTTCTCAAAAGAGCCTCATGTACACGTCACCCTGGTGACGTGTACATGAGGCTCTGCTTCGGTCTTCTAATAGGCAAGGCTGAGATTTCATAGAGAGTTGCCTCCAAGCTTCCTGGAGCTGCCCGAGGACCACATGCATAATCATTGTCCATGGCATAGAACCACAAAATCGAATTTTTCAAATTTGAAAATGCAGCCAGCAACCTAAGCAATCCTATATCGGTACGGTTAGCTCGCTCGAGTCAGCATTAAACGCCCGGAGGTTGACAATTTGCGGCTTGTTAATCATCGTGACATTTAGCTTCACCTTTGCCCAAAATTCCGGACGTAACTCTGCAGCCCACTCTATGATTTTACGATATTTCAAGTCCTAGAATCTACCCCGTTACACCCTAAACACAAAAGTACCCGGAATTTACCGCTACTCGCGAAACAAAATATCTAAGAATCAAAGGGAATGCCGTTTTCTCTCTCCGACAAGGACGAAACTCACAGCTCAGCAGAGTCCTACCAATTACGAGGCAGGTTTCAAAGCAAGTACTACTTTCGTAAAAACGCCTCTAAGAGGCTAATCAATTATTTGACTGCTTAGTACATTGTCCAGGCTATTTCTCGGCCACTTGAGTCCCCACATGTTCGTATATTTCAGGCCTTTCGCTATGCTAGGCGAGTCATTCACCGATCACCAAAGTGCAGTAGTGATTCGTTTTATCCGACTTTAGTAATGCTACATAGATGCTGTCTAGGCAATAAGGAAAAAAGGAATAGTCATTATCTGATTGAGGGAAGATACATAGTCCGTTAACGATTGACCAGCTCAGCAAAAGACCGTGAATATCCGGGTCGCTGGCTCAAACTCACGAGGGGTGAAATGCCAATTCTTGTGTTTGCGAGGGCTGACTTGTTGATAGATTCCCTCGACGATCTTCGCCATTTTCGACTTCCCGGCCAGGTTGATTTGTACACGGCATCTACGGTAATTGTGTATTCCGTATGTGTTGAATTGATGTGGTAGCTACAAACTCGGGGGGTTTTCTTCCCTAACATATGCAGCACACCCAACACGAAAACCCTGCATAACTCTTTCACAGAGCTACTTCAATTCAAGGACAAGTATGCCCTAAATCCGCCGAGATACATTATCGATGTCAACGAAATGAACCATATACCGTGTAAGCCCCTTCGAGGCTACGGCTACTCCATTGCCTTTTTGGTCTTCACACTAAACATCAAGCTCGCTTCGTTCTCGTAACAGAAAAAGGTGACCTTCTCGATGGTACTCGCCGCACCAAAGACGCTCTTGTGAGTAATCAAGAGCATCGCGGCGCCACGCCCATTTGGGCTAGCAAGCAACACCAACGCCTCTTCTGCATTCATAGCCCACTCTTTCTTATCCTTCCACTCGTGATATTTGCATTCTTTCAGCTCATCGAAAGGCTCAGCGTTTTCTTTGTTCCCCTTAGCGAAGATGCGGCCGAGATACCCAAGTGTTTCATCATTGGTGATGCCAGCCGAGAATATGTATTTTAGAGAAGCCATGTCTTGGTGTTCTTGCTCTGCAAGGTGCTTGTATTTGAGAAAAGCAACGTCGGACCACTGCTTCAAGTGTGGAAGCAGAGTTACGGGAGGCCTTTGATTTCTCCCGGCGTAATATGGTCCAATCTTCTTCCAGCCAATGATGACACCTTGAGCGACGTTGATCACGGTTGCGAACTGGGCGGAGGTTGCCTTCAACGATCAGCATATGCCAACATCAATCAATGTTAAGAAGCTCAAACCACCTTGTATGTCTGACCATCATGCTCCGTGTCTATTGTATGCTCCCAAGCCAAAAGATGATTCAGTCCTCCATCTTTAGACCTCTCAGTATTGAGTCCCAGCGCCTCAAGAGCCGAATCGATCGGCGGTTTGCCGTCGTATAACTCAAAGTCTGTGATGGCATCATTGTCAATTGTGTAGCCCCAGTCTTCAAAATCCTCTTTGATTCTTTAGCATGTGTATCAGATAATCACTGAGAGGGAAAGGGGGAACTATACTTACTAGGATAGTTCAACAAAGAGCTTTCTGCGGAGACTCTCTTCGGCTCAAACCATTGTCCAGCATCCTTATCCGTTGCAGTCATTGCTCCGACAAAATTGCAACCCTTTATTCTCATTGTATTCCAGGTATTGTCATCAATGCCGACATTGATCTTCGATGTCGCGTTGTGGAAGACGTCTCGCTGCTTCACCTCGGACCCCGTGTTTGGGCTGCCGATGGCATCGATTGGAGTGGGAGGTACGAGCACGGGAGATGATTGCACTCGCATAAGCGCAAGTGCGGATATCAAGAAGGATGATGAGGGCGCCATTCTTGCCGTAGCTTTTGGGTGAAGGACAAGGGCGACCTGGAGTGGGGAAGCAGGGGAGAATAAAGTTCGCCGTACTTTGACTTTTCAGTGGTGAGAAGCACAGACGACCACCATGAGTGAAAGGTAAAGCCAATAGACTGCGAAAGCGGTGGAGTGTCGCACTTGCCAGTGAAAGTATCATTTAGTAAACCAGATCTTTCCTGTGCAGCGACAAATTGTCACCTGGTATACTACGATACACTGTCTGTGGTTGACGTAGGTACTTGATGTCATTTGTCTTTGGCCGTATCAGTTGAAGAGGATTTTCTGTATTCCATGTCTTATATCTAGAGAGTTTCCTACATTGAAAACTAAGAGTTCCGTTAATAAATAATATTTACAAAGTCTCTGAATGATTTGTTATAATAATTGTTTATATATTATGTTTCCCTAGTGTGGGAGCTAAGCAGTATATTGTTTCTGATATATTCTAGAGTGGAACAAGGACATTAGACATAGAATTGGAATAATCTAAAACACGATTATGTGAAATAAACATAAATTTTGTTCTATTCCTGTTGCATAGGTAGGTAAACACATAACAAGTGTGTTCTTATCCATTTTCTAAAAGGTCAAATGAGAGAAAGTTCAAGTTACATCCTTCTTGAAGCGAATTGTTTTCATTTGTCCCTACAGAGTATGCTCTCATCTTCGATATATATTCTTAATCGGAACAAAAAGTACATGGGCCATAGAAATTAGGGAAACCTCCCCGTATGTTCCTCGTCAACACGTAGCATTTGCCAGTACCGAATTGTGATGTGGTAGGCTGGAGAGAATCATACCAAGTACGTGAAGTGCTAGAAATTTGCGGAACGAAGACGACGGGGCAATGTCGATGTGTACTCACTGTATTCATTCGCGAGTACTTCTGATGAAAGCTCGAGATGGCTATAACACCACTATATTGGTCAATAGCTATTAAAAATAGCTGCATAAGTCAGTGATGATGAGGAAGTTAGGCCAAAAATTCTGTTATCATAGTGTGAAAATCTATCGACCTTTCTGAATAATTTTGGGCTCGGTTACATCGTCTTCGCATCTAACAATTTGCGACCACGGGAGTCATTGACTCTTCTCTCCTGAAGAAGACAAATCTTCGACACGGTCAAGGATCAGAAAAGAAGAGCCGGATAGCAAGATCTTGATAATGATTGTATCTGAGTTAATTTTATTGTCCTCGTTTTAAGGAATTCGCGGATACTTCAAGGTCTATTTATACAAAGCATGCAAACTAAAAGCAGGCAATGCGAAGTTTCTCGCGCTCTCTGGTGCAATATCATTACCGAACAGCCAAATGGACTTTGCTCTTGGACCTAGGCCATTAAAGACTTGCGAGGTAGTCATTTTTGTGATAATTCACTTAGCTTCGGGTGTTGTCTCCTTAGTATTGAATGCATAAAGGTGCAGATCAAGTCCACCGTTGAAGTCATGTATATTCGCACTTGCAAAAACGATTGAAATATTTTATATGTAACTCCCCCAGATATCTAAGCTATAGAGAGATCGATTCACTACGACATAAGTCTCTAACACATACAATACGTCAACTCACGGAATTCAGTGCGAAGCTTCGCGCATCCAATCCCGCTCCTACGTGCACCTTTAATTCCGCGACTAATAGTGGCAAACCACCTGTGCCAGGAGACCAGAACCACTTTTTCGCATTCACTGCCCATTTCATTGTCAGATCCACAAAAAGCAAGAAACGCACGTCTACGCATCACGCTTGAATACAAAGCCCAGAAAAGTCTACCCACCCTAAACACTCCTCAATAATTGACATGCATGCACACATGCAAGTGCGGAGCGCATTCCCGCACACCATCCCATACACCACCACCATCTACCCAGACATGCAGGTCTGTAACCGCACGTAAAACCCCAAATCAAAACCCTCAATCTCACAATCACACAGCCCATTTCATTTCCTAGCATCCACACAAATGTGGCGAAAAGACAACATCTACCTGCACGCATTATCGCCACAATCACAACATCCATATCCCGCGAGACCAGCAACCCGGTTCCAGGTCAAAGGATGCGCATGTGGCGCGTGGGGGCTCAAAACCTCCTCGGGTCCAGATCCTGTCCTGGTTGGCTGTGTCTTTCTGGGGCGACCAGAATAGCATGTCGGCGGGAAATTAGATGAGCGTGTGCGGGCCGTTGGTCGTGAAGTGTTGGCGATCCTTTCATGTCGTGTCATATGTATGTGTGGACGTTGGTTGTGGAGATGCGATGTGATGTGCGATGCGTTGCATGGATGGGCGAGAAGAAAATAGGGTTTTTGGATATAGGTGGGTAGGTAGTTAGGTGGTAGACGTCATCTTTTAGACGCTGTTGCAAGGGGGAATAAACTTACATATGCATGTTACTGTGTATGCATGTATGGTAATTGGGGGCGGGTGGGTTGCGGGTGTCGCATGGTGATCTGCCAATCTTCATCGTCATCTCATCTTTTGCCTTTTTATTTCTTACATCCTTCTATCTTCTGCCTAGATACGTGGCTTGGGAAATCCTACGAATGGTCGGCGTGCTGATTTTACTTACGCAGCGATGCAGCTAGTGTAGGCTATCCGGGCCTGCTTTCCTAGAAGTTAGGATTATGTAGGGCATCTGTGCTTGTGATACATATATGCGGTGCGCATATGCGATGTGATGTGAGCGCAAGGATACCAGCGCGACACTTGTACCTGTCTACTTATTCTTACATACATGTAGACATGTTCTAGCACCACCTATTTCTTACGTTGTATTTGCCCTATTAGTTCCCCTGCGTTGCGTTGTTCTTTGTACATGTGAATGAACGTGCGCGTTCAGCGCTGACCATTACCGTCTAATCTGCCTTCGCCTTATCCAGTAATTCGTCTTATTCCCAACGGGCCTAAACGCGGACCAACATGACTATACATATGTACAAGTGCATAGACGGTACACGGTACAAGACCTACTCACCAATACCCCACAGACCCCCAGATTGTCCGTACATACTTCCCGCTCCTGTATACGGATACTCAATAGTTTGTGAACCATGGCATGCCTAAGAAGTGAGGCATCCATTGGCCAACACAACACCACAATTGACACACAGACACCCGGCACTTCCAACTAGCTCCGCGGCATAACAACATCATCTCCCATATATCAGCTGGCGTCAGTGGGTCCCTGGGTATCGGACCGCCTAAGAGCCGGTGTCCATGGTCCGGCAATTGTCGAATCTCGCATCGCATCTGCGTCCCCCCCTTTGCTAAATTAGACCCCTGAACCCTGTGATGTGTGCGAAGGGAAGGGCGGATAGTTTTTGCTCAATGGACGGGAGTGGGGATCAGCTGCAGGCATTGCATGGCTTGGTATGATGGACCGAGTATGGCGGGCATGAATGATGAAATGAGGACTTCGTAGATGGCGTTGTTTAGCGTAACGATTGCTTGGAGCTCACTTCGCTTGTTGGTGCGTAGTTTACTTCGTAAGTACGTGTTGGACCGACCGACCGACCGACTAACTTTGTAGACTAATCGCTAGCTACATGTGTAATGTTCTGTCCGTAATCGTGTGCTGTTGTGGGTACGGAGATGCGCCACATGCGCAGGAGGTGAGGCGCGGTGATGTGATGTTCATGATTCACTTCAGGGAGGTTGAGTCGTGTGGAAGGGGTGGCCGTGTTGGGGGCTAGACTGGGTTTGGTCGGGGACAGGGGGGATATGGCGTGGGATGCGAGGACGAGGGATGACGATGGTGATGGGTGAGGTTAAGCTTTGATCGACGAACTGACAGGCGGATAGATGGGCCAGGTCACGGGGTTGCCGATGATTTGTCGTGACGATTCATTGGAAGAACATGTCCAACGCTTCTCCGACATCTCCAGCAAAGGAAACTTGTCCGAGGTACTTTGATGTTACCTTCTCATCTAGAGTATACTATGCCTTATTACGAAGTACTTCTACATCGTTTCCAAGCACCGCAACATACTTCGCAGGTACACAGTACAAAGTACACCTCCCACCCTCCCACACTGCTCCGCCATAAGCATAAACAAACCTGACTCGCGACCCTCCACCAACGTTTCAACAGGAAGGTCACATGGGCAAGCGACAACCCCCTTAGTGGACCCTCCTTATCCACCATGACCTCAGAGCCAGATTCCCGCGCCACATCGCCCTCCCTTCCTACACCGTACAAATCCATCCCCCAGGGGCTAGGAAGGAAAACTCCGTCTGTACGAGTACCAAGCGGACCGTAGTACACAGGCAAAAAACCCCGATACACGGCATAAATAATCCATCGCGGCTGCACATCTCTCGGCACGTGTCGGCAACTCTCTTCAGCCTTAATGTACCTCTGCCAATGGTGGGTTGTTTCAGGAGGCTAGAAAGGGGAGGTGTGTGAGTCAGCAGGTTGTTTGGGGTCGATGGATGAGGATAGTAGTCAACAGAGCATATAGACCGATGAGGATAATGGTAGTAAAGGGAGAGTTATAAGTCACGGGATTGATCTCTGCGGCGATGTCCAAGTATGTGCTGTCTTGTGTCTGGATTTGGATGTCGGATATCCGCGTTGTCCGGAGTCTGGGTGGAGTGGAGTATTCGACGCGATACCTATCACGGACAAAGTATAGCCTAGTCAAGTCCTCCGTACAGAGCAAGCAATTAGGCATCCTTTAGCATCTCAACCTTGAAATATTGTGTACATACTCTAGCACACAGATATCAAAGATCCATTCGGGGTACAGTCTCCTAGCTATTCACCTCTGCACCACGTTCCTGTATCGAGGACATGCTCTGTGGAACACTACAGATCTCGTCTCCAAACTCCCAACATTATTATCCCATGCGTCTTACACAGACATTGAATTATTTCCAGAAAGCGAAATTAAAAAATCCAAAGGATAGAAGAATAGAAGAAAAAAAGCGAATACTTTTCGAGAAAGGTAGTGAATAACCCCAAATTCAACCAATGAGAACCAAAAACAAAAAAAACAAATAATTCGACGCGATCCAATCATCCACCCCAAGGCTACGACCATACATGCAAAACCACTAACCCACACGTTCTCGACACACCTTTGCAGATAAATAAAAGGACGCAATTCAAAACAAAGAGACAAAGCAAACCCCATTCCTTTAGACTAAACTACAAAAAAAAAAAAAAAAAAAAAAGAAATTTTTCCACATCAACCATGATACAACCATTTCGCACTCTCCCAAAGCGCAAAATGCAAAGACCTCGGCAAACCGGCACGCCCCAGACTCACAACTCTAAAACTCCGATGACCGACCATACCGCAGAAACCCCAGACACCCCAGGCAAAGAAACCCCCTCCCCGTTGCGGCGTGCCCCCTTAACCCCTGTCAGCAACCAGTTTCGCGCGCGCTAATCCCAATCCAGTGATACAAAACGCCGACTCCTGCATAAACGCATCAAGACTTGTCGAGAAAACGAAACCGAACTCAAAACGTAAGGGTCCTCACCAGAGATTTAGACCGAGGGGGTTTTGTGTTGCCGTGCTGTTTTGTGTCGATCACTAGATAGGGGATGATGGGAGGAAATCTTTGGTTGTGTGTGTCAGAGGCGCAGAGTTAGAAAAAACCGGCCAGAGGAGATTTCAGTTGTTTTTACGTATCTATTTCCGCGTGCCATTTGGGGAGTGTACACATCCATAGCCATAGATAGCACGTGCTGGTATCCTATTTCCCCCCCGCCTCACCCCCCAAGAAAAAACCCATTCACATAGGTATCATACAAGTGCCCTTCCCTAGATGTCATGTATGCCAAAGCAGATAGTAGAAACTCCGCGGCGCACAGGAAAGGATCAGAAACTAGAGTCTAGCGACGATCCGTCTGCGACCAGACTCTGTACTGATCCGTTCCTATGGCCAACACCAAAATATCAATAGAATATAAAAGTGGTTGATATAAAGTTGTCTTGAACGAGAGTAAGAAAGGGAAAATGCGCTGGAAACATGGTAGAAAACAGTCAATAAAGGGAAATTACTAGACAAAACGTCGGGCTCGTCGCCCTAGGTGATGGCGTAAACATAGGAAAGACGATCAATTTCGTAGTCTATTGACGTGGGTTCTTGTCCTCGGTCAACAAGCTCGCAATGGGGACATTGTCCCGCGGTGCTGAACTCCAGGTACCGCTCCTCTGTCGACCGGCCGATGGGACTGGCATCGGCAGCACATAGGGCACACGCTCAGGAACAGAGATGGCGCTCACGCTCAATGGGCTGTAGTGCTTGTTGTGATCTGACGGGGCGGGAGCGGTGTATGGGAAAGGAGAGGGCTTCAACACTGGGTTGTGCATGATTGCACCGTCTGGGGAAGCATCTGGAGTGGGTGGGCGAACGGCGTTGGAGCTTGACCTCCAGATCTCCTCGAGCTGAGCGGGGGAGATATCAGCACCATAGTCGGCAGCTACGGTGGCCCAGAATTGCTGACGGCGAGCCTCATAGATGGCACGGAGGCGGTCAGTGTCAACAACCTTGGGTTGGTGAGCAACCTCGGTGTTGATGCGAAGGGCGTTGAGTGGCTCGGGAGAGTCTCGTGGGGTAAGCGGGCGAGGCTTGGGAAGAAGGATCTTGTGCTGGTTGCGGCCTGGGGAGGCGCTGACGGAGGAGGCTCTTGGGTGTGGGCTACCGCTGGTGTAGCTCATGGGAGAGCCGTGGCGAGACGATTGAGAATAATCGTCGTGGTCCACTGCCATTGAATAAGCCGGGGACTGGCCGGCGGAGCTGGAGGAGGCGTTCGAGGACACGGATGAGGTGCGCTTACGGCGATGGCTACCGTGCGACAATTGGTGATAGTGCAGGCGGCAGGCCAGCTCGGTCTTCTTCAGATGAGCAGCAATGTGCTTGTAAGGCATCTTCTGCATGCGGGTCTGGAGGAGGTAGTTCTCCTGTGGATTTGTTAGGATCAATTACATTGGCAGGACTGAATTAAAGATGCTTACCTCTTCCTCGGACCATGACCTGTTTCCACCGGCAGACATCTTCCGTGCTCGAAGGCTGGAAGCGCTGTTGTTCTGGGGATCCGCCTCTACGAGGGGAGACAGTACTTGTGGCTGATGGTGAAGCATGGTGAGATTCTTCGTAATGATAGTAGAGACAGTTGATTTAATTTGGATATTGAGTAGATCGGGGGTTCGTGAAAAATCGTATTCCGCTGGAAACGTCGTTTTGCGAGACTGGCTCGATGAAAGATAGTGATTACAAGGTGTGTAGGGATGACACAATGTAATTGCGCAGCAATAGTCAATTAAAGAATGGAAGGCAGCCCAACCAGTGGGAGAAGAAGGAACGTAATTACAAGGCTGCTAAAAGGAAAACAAAAGACTGTTGCTGATTGAACAATGGCGGATGGAGGGCATGGGAAAAGTTGGGGAAGTAGACAAGATATAGGGTTTGGGGGGCAAGCGGCAAGAAACGGGTCGTTCTCGGAACGCCATGTTAGCATGGTTGATTGGAGTGGCAGGAGTTGATGTTGACATCGTTTTCAAACCAGAGTCCTGCAACTAAGTTTTGATCGTCGCCACGGTCGACAGCGGTGTTCGAAGCCAAAATGTTTAGAAAATCCATGATACGAGACGTGCTAAGCCTGAACAGGATGGGCTAGAAGCTTGAACGAGATCTGAAGGCCCGGAAGATGGGTGCTCTGGAGCAGAGGCGCATGAATTCCGGCGACTCTTTGGTGCGTAGCGGAGGCAGTTTCAAAACTCGGCGTGTTAGAGGGTGGGACGTGCTGCAACTTGGGCGAAGCGAGACGTTTGACAGTGTTTGGAGGACCAAACAAGCTCACCCGGAGGTCCGTTAAACGGCGGGCGCTAACTAGATTTCAAGAGGAAGAGGCGCAGGAGGGATCAGTGCGTGGGCGGTGGACATGATTCTGCAGCCACGGGCGCGGCAGGGGAATTTATGAATAAGAGGTGCATAATGGGGAGAGGTGGGGGAGAGGTAAAGTGAGTGAGAGACATGGACAACGACGATGACAATCCAGCAACAACAACCACGACCTCAGATGACAAGGAAAAGAGGAGATGGAAACAGGCCGCGCCATGCAGAACGGATGGTACGACACATCGCTCAGTGGATGTCGTCGTCGTGAGACAGACGAAACGAAAAGAAGCTCGGAAGCACAGCGATCCGCCTGGAGCATCAACGATAAGGCTTTCCGCTCTCCAGGCGCTCGTCTTGGCGGAGGCTCACGACTGGCGAGATGCGGCGGTGAGAGGAGCCGCTGTGGCAGTGGCACAGGATAAACTGGGGGAGATGTTTTGGAGGGGGGAGGAGAGGAGAGACGCCGGGAGAGGCGTGAGGGTGTGTGAGAGGTGTGAGAGGGTACATGGCACGTCGCTCAAACGCATAAGGCTTGCACTGACACTAGCGGCGTGTCAGGTGGCAGAAAAGCGCTTGGCGGAGCGGGAGGGAGACGCAGCTGGAGACGCCATCAATTGTTGTTGTTCGCATTCGTTTTTGACTGTTTTGATTTTCCTTTGATTCATCTTGACTTTGACCTCGACCTCGACCTCGACCTGCCTTGTGCGGTGATGGTCGTTCGAGGCTGGGCTGGCTGGCGGATCTGGGCACGAGCTCAGATACAAGAAACGGCCTGCCGCCTCCCCCCCCCCTCTCGAAAAATGACGAACGAACGAACCAGGAGCTCCAGCTGGGCTCTGGTGGCTACTACCTACTGTGTATGGCTGTGGTAACTAGCCCCTCCCCCCGAATCCCCGCACCAGCACGTTCTCTGGCGGCCTTTCCTTGCTTACCTCGCTCTCTCTCACTTGGGGTACTCCGACGTGACGTCTTATGAGTGGAAAAGCTGGCTATGACGTGCCCATGGTGACGCTGCGGAGAGCTGCCGAAACAATATTTACTTTATTTCACGGTACTTCCCCTTCTCCTTCTCCTCATTGTCGTCATGTCAAACTCCGCGCTGGTGGGCGACTACATGGTCGTCTCTGATGATGAAGATGGTGCTACTTCACTTGCACCACCGAATGCGCGAGCTGTCGTCGCGAGGAGCGGAAGAAGGCAGCAGCAGCAACGGCAGCAGCAGAAGGAGACGAGGGTCCTGTACGGCCCTATGAGGTGACGGCGGAGGTCTCTAGGTCAAGGTCAAGGTAAGGTGGAGGGAGGGATTAAGCGGACTGTGACTGAGCAAGACGCAAATGGAATGCAGGCTGCGGGTTAATTTCTCGCGACCGCTGCCGTAATCTACAGTGTATAAGCCTCCATGTGCCATTGGCCGACTCCGATATTTCCTCGTGGATTGGGGATGAGTTGTCGCCGTTTTGTGCGACGAGCCGGGACGACAGAAGCAAAAGCGGCCGAGGTTTGCAGGCCCGGGGCGACACTGCACGCCCGGTTGTTGCTGGCCTGCTGGGCCTGCTGGGCCTGCTGTGCGGTTCAATAATAGGCGGTGGAAAGTGGAGGTGGAGTCGGAGGCGGAGAGGCTTGGTGCTCGGTCGTGGTGCTTGTCACTGGTGGGTATCAAATGTGGGTGTGCAAGCAACTCTGTGTGTGTGTGATGGGATTTGGCATTCTGGGCCCACCCGCTCACCGATTATGATGAAGGGGATGGCCATCGATGCGCTGTGTTGTGCCAACGGCTCCAGCTCAAACGGCGCAAAAACAACGTCCAAGGCTGGCAGTGGAGTCTTCCCAAAATGACGAACCGTCTAAGGGTCGTGAGAGAAAGCAGCAAAAGCCTTTGCCTATCCTTGCCTTGTACCGAGTATTGTTTTATCTACAATGGATATACTTACGCAACGCAGAAGCACGCACAGCAAAGCAAAGCACAGCACAGAAACCAGCACGCAAAACTGCACGACGCACGATGCATCCTGGGGCCCCGCGCACGGCTCCAGACTTTGTTCCCTTGTCCAGTCTCCCACTCCCCCACCACCCGCAATCCAATTTTGGATGGTTGTACTGGGGTTGCGTAAGTATAGCGGTGCCTATCTTCACCTCAACCAGCTCAAGGCTGTATTGATACTCTAGCACCTCTAGCTTACTACAGCCCTCTTCCCTCCTCTGCACCCCTCCACCACCATCACCATCACCATCACCACCACCAACCACCCGAACTAATGTACCCTCTACGTAGCTCCTGCACCGTACATCATCAGATGTCAACATAAACACACACACACACACACATACCTAGGTACAAATCAACATCGTCATCAGCCATCACAAGCAGCACCTTCCACTCCAGCTCCAGCTCCAGCTCCAGCTCCTACCCCACAAACCATGTTCAGCTCCATACCTCCCCGGTGCCCTTTTATGTGCGTGCATTTGTATGTGTGTGTTATATATACTCCCTGACCACCATCATCCCCCCCTTGCGATGCACCCCGCCCCCGGAGAAGTAATAGTTGCAAACGATGGGACGCAAGTAATTGTACAGGCACTTGACTCCATCACCCTTCACCCCTTCACTTCGCATTCCCTCATCTCCCTCATACCAAACAGAGACACACATCCACAACCACATCCAGTCCCAGCCCCCCCCCAATATTCATTCACACCCCCGGGTACTCAAAGTGGGAGAGCAAGCATCTGGCGGCTCGATTGGTGCGTCTGCATTTTCATGCAACACTCGCATGAAGGACCGTCACGCGCTGGCATGCACCGCTTTGCACCGCTTCGCACCTTTTCCCCGCCTCTCAGAGAGCAGCCCCAGTCCCCGTAACTAAACTCTGAAGCCACCTACCCTAGATACCTTGTAGTGTCCAATTCAATTCATCAACGCCGACCCCAGTCGACGAGACGAGGCTATTACCCCGCTTCTTGCCCGCATCACTCCCGCGGGCGGGCGACCAGGAAGAGAAAGTACCGGGTACCTTCCACCACATGGACCTACATGTAGACCACCACCTGGAATCCAGCCAAAAGCAACCACCATGATGCCCTCCTAGGAAGTCACTGGTACTCACGATGCCCCAATCTGGCTCCTGCCCCCGCCGGCACTTGGCTTGCTTTTGGCTGCTTTGGCTTGCTCTGGCTGGCGCTGGCTGGCTCCTTCCCCCCCCCCAGAGTGTCCCGGGTCTCTTGCGCAACTCCATGCCCTTCCCGCTTCCCCATTCGCTCATTTCGCTCGTCTCCTCTGCGAACCTGACCCTTCTGGCGACCTGCCCATGTACTTTTTTTGATCACCGTGTTCCGCACCCGGCCCAGGCGATCTACCTGGCCTTGCTACTTGAATATCATGATGATCTACCGCCTTCACTCTGGCCCAAGTGTTCCCCTTTGAATGCGGTCCTGAATTTGCCTGGAGCATGAACACGCCCACGATAGGTGCAACCAGACTCACTTGTGAAAAGCTGCCCTCGTATCCTCTCAGCCAGCTTGCCAGCTTGACAGCTCTGCTAGATTGCTCTGCCAGCCCGCTCTCGCACCCCAGACAGAACAGCTCATAACGTCCTTGTTCGCCGCCATGTCGTGAGTCCAAAAGTCCACATCGTCAACCTCACCACACAAAGCTGCCCCCCATCCCGTCTCTTGCCTCGACTGCCCTTGCCCCTGCTCTTGCCCTCCACCTCAACTTCACTGCCCTCTCCCACTCCCACTCCCACTCCTTCTCTCGCCACGACCACCCCTTCATTCTCGATATCAGCTCTACCCTGGACTGGTCCCGCTGACGTCGCTCTTTTATTCTGTTTCACAGCTCCTCTCCCGCCGCAAAACGCAATCTGAAACCTTCGCCCATCGCAGCAAATACTCAGCAGCAGTCTGCCCAATACGGCACCTCGACTGACCTGCCCGCGCTGCAGCCAGCCGTCAAGCCCGCAAGCCAGACCTCCGAGTCCTTCGGCGCAGCCTTTTCTCAAGCCCAGTCGCCCACAAACTCAAGGAAGCGAAAGTCTGTGAGCTTGCAGGACCAGATGGCCAACACCACTACCCCCGCGGCAGCAGCGCCCTCGACGGGCCCCGCAACTGCCTCTTCTGCCACCACCGCCCAGACAGGTGAAGTCGACTCGCCAGTGCAGGAGCCAAAGCCCAAGAAGAGTCGGACAAATACACCATGGACACCAGCGGAGGAGCAGAGGCTCAAGACCATGAGGGATGCTGGGAATAGCTGGAGTGAAATCGCAAAGGTAGCTAGACTCCGTGCCTTGGGATCCTGGAAAGAAATCACAAATATCCCCCTTCTCTTAACCCCCACGCATCCTGTTCGTCCTCATGATTTGAAATGATTAGTGTAGCTGACTGGGGTTCCATCTCCTTAGACGTTTCCGCAACGAACAGAAGGAAGTGTGAAGAAACACTGGTACAAGGTGAGGCGCAAGGACGACGTTGGAACATTTTGTACAGCCCCGTTTTGCTGATCACAGCCGCCACAGGACATGCATTATGCCGAGTTTGGGGAGGACGAGGTAGGCTTTTGTTTGCTTTTTGAAACGGCTGGTACCCCCCCTCAGTGTACCTGTGCTGACCGGATTCGAAACAGAGTGCAGCGTTGCTACAAGCAATCAAAGAGTACGACCAAAATAAGTGGAAGGTCATAGGACAAAAGGTTGGAAAACCTGCAAAAGTAGGCCTCTGGTGCTTTTCTTGTATTCCCCTTGGCGTGCCCCTGGGTTCTCGGAAGGTTTCCCGGCTGACTAGTACCTAGGCGTGTGAGCAGTATGCGAAGGAGCATTTTGGCGGGAAGGTTTGAATTCTTCATGAACACAATCTGCATGTTTCCGGTTTTAGCGTGTTGGAGGCGCGTTGGGCTCTCTTTATGATACCAGCTCTCCTTCCTACATAGAGCATTGCATGTTCAGACGTTTCTGTCGGCAGCCGCTCATCCTTTTCTTGGAGTCCCCCGGACATTGTTACTTGGCGGTGGAGTATACGAGGTACATGCGATTTCTCTTTGGTCACAATGCCTGGTCGCGTCGGCCATTTTTGTCTTATTCTCCTGTCTTCGTCCCGCTTAATAATTCCCCGTTCATGTCTCTATCCCATGGCTGTGGCGATATACTGCTTGGGAGGCTTTGGCTCTGGGCTTAATATGCCGTTCCTTGATATACTATAGCGAAGACCTGGCCGCCGTCCGGCCGCGTGGCGAATCCAGTTCCTCGCTGAACCTGGAGCAGCTCTCCGGAAATCTGGGTTACGGTTGTGGCGGTCATTGGTCGAGTCCCAACAAGTCGTTTTTCGTTTCATGGCTCTGTCTTGTTTGTTTCGGGTGTCTGGGTGCACATCATGGGCTGTTTCAACATCACGTCTCCACCACCCAAGCCTGTTTCTCGCCTCCCTACTTGGGGTTCGCAGATCTACCACGAGCCGAAACCGCCGATGCGCGTGGCACTTGCATGCAGCCTGCCGTGGGGTGGCAATGGACCAAGAAAACCTACTCGCTGGTAGTAGGAGGACTAATGTCGATGGTGATCTTGGTTGTGATGTCTCCGTGTGACAACGATCTTTTGGAATGCGGGATACGGGGCAGCACAACCCCAATGAGATGGGACAGGCCCGGTCACCGAACCGAAGAGATGGCGCAGGGCACAACTGTGCGATGGGCGAGAAGAGCGAGTATTTGATTGTGGTGGACGTCTGTACGCCGAGTGGGTCGCCAGGGAGAAGCACACTGGAAATGAGCGATGCGAGGATAAGGAGACGCGGGAGTCGACCGTGGATATGTGCGGTACAGCAGCACGATGCCCACACTGGGAGGCGCAGCCTAGTATCGGTCGCGCGTAGATGATGGGGCTGGCCGGATACGCTTGCAATTGTGAGAGTAGTGGGCGCGTAGATCGATGTCGGTCAAGTCGAGTCCAAGTCATCATCCAAGTCACAATGAGCGCGCGATGACAAATGAAGAATAATCATTTCTCGCCCTGTTCGGCGGCCGATGGAAGGTACAGCCTAAATGGCTAATGGCTTGGTACGGTTTGTGGTCGAGTAGGTATTTGGGGGAAAAAGTGGGTGCATGCCCATCCACCCTTTGTACCAGGCACCACGAGGGCAAAGGCTGACCGAGTATCACTACCACCAAGAGGTCATGATATGGGATGAAGATGGCTCTCCCGGGGTAGGGGACCCCCATGGAGCAAACCCGGTACGTCCACCTGCATTCCAAGGTTGGGAACCTGTCGCGGTACGACGATCACGTGCAACAGCACCCCGGCCCTGTGGTGGTGTTGAGGTCGAGGGATGGTGGACGAGGGGGATTAACCTTGATAGTCAACTCATCCGCATCCTATGGAGTTACCTTGCCGCCAGAATGACACCAGAAATGACTGGATATCGATAGAAGTCAAGTACGTATGGGGCACGGGTGCTGCAGTCAGAGAGCGTGGGGACGGCGCATCCCGTCGCCCATCTTCGCCCATGGAGTGTAGTCATGGTAAGTCGATGCCTGGAGCAGCGCCTCGCATCGCATCGCATCTCATCGCCTCGCGTATGTTGTGGACAATCTTGTGGATGGCTTGGGGCCAACTGACTGGGGAGTCCACCACCGTGCCGCCATGTACGGTGTAGCTATCATCATGTACGGTGTATGTACTTGTGCATATGTACGACCGGCTACAGTACCTGGCGCTTGCAACCGACACAACCACACTTGATCTGGTGGCGGCGCGGGCGGACGGGATACAGTCGACTGGAAGGCAAAGGAACAGTGACTATCATCGCCCCTGCAGGCGGCCAACAGGCGCGTTGGTTTAGCAGGTGGCCCACCCATCATCTATCTGGATGTTGGCCTTTCTCCCTCTCCCGACTCTGGCGCGTTGCGCGTGAGCAATGAGCATGAGCACGAGCACGAGCAGCAAGCAGGCGCCAGAGCCATCAACGGCGGGTGAGCTGCGAGCTCTGACCTCTTCCATGCCATGGAGTTTGCTTGGGTGCTTGGGTACATGGACTGCGAGCGCATCCTCCTCTGGTCCTCACTCACAGCTAGGTAGAGGTCAACATGACCATCTCTAGTCACCGCCACCACTCGCCTCCTTCTCGCTTCTCTATTCCCAATATCATTTCTTCCCATAGTATGCCTGGCGTCCGTGTGTCTCACTTAAACAGCTGCGAATTATTCTCCGCTGCGCGCGGCTGTCCCCACCATGTTTTTCCCCATCGCCACCGCACATCCAGACACACACGCGCAATTAACAAACACCCACACCCCTCCGTACGTCCGCCATCACTGCAGTGTTCTCTCTCGTGCGTCATCCATCAAGTCCTCTCGGAGGATTCCTGTGGCTCGGGCGATCCTCGACTGCGCCGGGGGAAACCAACCGCATATAGCCCGGGTCCTCTGGTATAACGTCCTGAAACGGCATTTGCATGAGCTGGTGGGCCAATCTGAAGCCGTCCATGCCTATGCGTAAGAGAACGAGAGACTGAGGCCTGCCAGCCTGCCAGCCGCCCTTTCACGGCTTACAGGCGGGTGCTACGGCACGACCGCTTCCTTTGCCGGCATTTCCACTGCTTGACCCGAGAACTACTGCAAAAGCAAACCAGCATAATGGCCCATCTCCAGCCCATAACGGTCCTTGAAGACCCATGATGGCCCATGAAGGCCCACCACGGAACCATCATTTCCAGGCATAGCCCAGAGATTGCTGAGCTTCATGGCATGGCATGCCACAGTGTGGGAGAGGGCCGTCATCTCAGTCGACCCATCTCCCAGCATGACCCATCTCCCCCTCTGGCTCTGCCACCCCCCATGAGCAGTTCCCTCCCGCGGTCCTGGCTCGGCAAGTCTTGTCATATCCGCTTGTCTCATCAAAATTCTGGCATACATGCGCACGCTGGCACTCTGGCAGGTGGCGTCTACGTATTGGGAACTGCTCATCTTCCCCCTGCCATGTCGCCGCGCCCGTCCTAGCCTGTTCTGAAAAACACCTAATGCAGCTACTGTGATATACCTGGCCACCACGCTTGGGGCCCTCCTGCACCCGGGATCGAGCCTGCAGCCAGTCTGTAACGGCCTGGAGATCTTCTCTAAGGGTTCTAGAAATAGGGCTGGGGATGGCATGGACCATCTCTCGCACCCCCGCCAGGCGCCTGTCGATTGACAGTGGGCAAAGTACCCATCCCATGGCGACTTTCATTTTGGACCGTCAGCCACTCAAAACACGAGCCCAGCGGCATTGCGACCTGCGCAAATGACCTGCGAGTACCCTCACAGATCTCTAGTAACTGGGGGGGTCCCCTCCCCCCCCTGCCATTGATCACCGCATTATGCTTGACGTAGAACACATCCTTGGGCTTGCCCTACTCAGCTAACTTCCTACCCTTCAGGAACATAGGCCGTCTCGTGGAAAGACCCATATCCTTTGGTGCTTGGACACAGAAGTCCGTGTGGCAATTGCACAGGACCGGGCTCTTGATGGGACAATACTCTCCGAAATTTTTCAATGCTTCTCCTCCTATCTGGCGCGAACGACATCTTATAATGCACAGCGCTCCCAACCGTACTTCGAAGTTTAGTTTTCACAAGGCTATATTCACAAATCCCAACGCTTAACGCGGCCAATAAGATTTCTACTGCTTGATGGCGCGTCCCTCCAGGCTCTTCTTGCTGCAACATTTGTCAATATAGCAAAACACGAACAATCCCAAACACGTGCGATACAACTCCTCGAGTCGGCACAGCATCTCAAACTGGGCATCCTTTCTGGTTCAGGTCTCACTGCGGCGGCCTGCCAGAGCAAGCTAGCTCTGGTAGTCTCCATGCATATTCGCAACGCTGGCGAGTTCCTATCGAGGCCATTTCCTCGACTACGTGCCAGGCGATTCGGGAGAAGAACAACAGATTCCGACTTCAAACGTCGAACATACACATGTTCTCCAACAGCACCATGGCTTCCCTCCTGGCTACCCCCCCTTCCTGCAGCAGCCACACCATACTCAAACGCTTCAACATGCTGGCGCTGCCCATCCCCCATACACAGATATCGAGGCTCATCCATCTCTACATCAACCTCACGCCGAACTCTTGCGCCATCACTCGATGTCCCATCCCTCTCCATCCTCCTACGACCCCGTCGGCTACGGCCACACTCCGCAGCAGTCTGCCACCCGCAAACGCAGTCGGCCAGAGGACCATCTACAACTGGACCTGCCGAACCCCATAGATCAACAGTCAGACCCATACGGGCAAGCGCCTCCTGGGAGTGTCCAGGTTCCCCATCAAACTACTCCACAGGGCTACAGCAACCCTCTTCAGACATATCCACATCCCTCTGCTCCTCATACTCTTCCCCAACAACACCACCACTCCCTCCCCAACACGCGTCCCTCTAAGAGACCCCACATGGAAGACGCGCCCTCCTCTCCCATCCAGCATCATGGCCATCCCAGTGTCGTAGGACAGGAAGGCATGCCCGCGCCGGCGCCGCGACCCCGCGGTCCGAAGCTCAAGTTCACTCCAGAGGACGACCAGCTACTTGTCGATCTCAAGGAAAAGAAGAACCTCACCTGGAAGCAGATCGCCGACTTCTTCCCCGGCAGGAGTTCCGGTACGCTGCAGGTTCGCTATTGCACGAAGCTCAAGGCGAAGACGACGGTCTGGACAGATGAGATGGTGAGTTCCCCCTAACATGAAACCCAAGACGTCGAGTCGTGCTGCCACCGGTTCGGGGGTGCTAACCAAAACGGGACTTGCAGGTCCAAAAGCTTCGCAATGCCATGCAGGAGTACGAGAACGACCGTTGGCGCATCATTTCCTCAAAAGTCGGAAGCGGATTCTCCCCGGCGGCGTGCAGAGACAAAGCGGCGGAATTGGATGGGCTGGAGGTTGAGGAGGAGGATCAAAGCGGGTATGCGCAGTCGCAACTGGCCGCGGGCCCCAGCGATCCGGGCGCACCTTACCAGTGACTGGCCGAACAGTTTGAGGGACTTCACGCGTGGTAATAGGCGGTGCTGGGAGGAATTACGGCAGACTTTCAGAGGTTGTGCTGGTCACGATCCGTTACTTTCTTCCCCTCTGGAGCCCACCGGTTATTCCCTCCAACGTCCGTTTCGGGAGCCAATTTTTTCTACTACTAGGGCAATTAACACTTAATCACCTTTTTCCTTATCCTATGACGACAGAAAACGAATCTACGGAGTACACTTCTCGACACTCGCTCTGCAGCATCTGCAAAGAACCTAGGGCCAATTTTCTCTTCTTCGGGGTCGCCGGATTCACAAATCACACCATGGATCGCGTGGTTGCGAGGGAGCATAGCGGGCGGCGTTGGAAAAGCTTACGACAAGGTTTCGGGAACTCTTTCACCCATTGAATGATTGTTTTGGGGCGGAGGCATTAATGGCAATCAGCACTTTTCTTACAAGTACGGCCGCGAGGGCGGGGAGCCAGGCGGGAGCGGGTAGTTCAGTTCGGGGTAGCAGTGACGCAAGAAATCTCCTTGGCTTTTGCATCTACATGTTTCGGAATTTTCAAATCGACGTTGGTGCGTTATGGTCAAAAGAGTGGGAGGATAGATACCCAGGGAGACGTGTGTTCATTTGGTTTTCCTCTTTGTGGGCAGACATGTTTCAGAGTCGGCCTATTTTTCATCTGTAAGGTTCGACAATTAGCAGTTTGAGCAGCAGCGCAGTTCCCGGAGCGGTATCAGCTGGATTCACTCCGTCATGCATTGGTATCTTTTTTTGCATTTCCTTATTTTCCACCTCCGCTGCTGCTGCTGCTTTTTTCATGGGACACGTAAGCCCTCTGTAGGCGCGCATTGCACACCACGCTCGTTACAAACACTTCTTTCTTTCTCTTTACTTTGCCGCTTGCGTCCTTGGCATCATAAGTAATAGTCATGGCCCGATCGCATCTCTTCTGTCGAAACCACTTTTAGATCTATATTTGCATTTTAATACATATAACGATTGAAATATGCCGCAGTCTCCGGCCCACGAGGACCTGTCAAATACCATATTCAAATTCCCATCCATTCTGGAAGAGCCAACATCGCCTTCTGTCAATAGGAGAGGATTCGCAGTCATGGCAGTGTACCTGACGGTACCTTGAAGCACGGACTCGACACGCGCTGCACTCCACAATGATCTGAAACCACCTCTCTGTCTTAAGACTTTCATGCCTTAATACCAGGTTTGAGTTTCTCCCCGACCTTTTAGTCCCCGAGTCCCTGGAGCCGACGACCCGAGGAGCTTTTTTTGTGTTGACAGGCGGAGTTTTGGCCATGCTGCGCTGCCAGCTGTTGTGCAGCAACGTTTTAGGGGGCAGCTCGGCCTACTCCGTATGTATCGTATCGTATCKCAACGCAAGTACAAATCTTCAAACACATTTTCAATTGCGACATCTGACCCTCATCAGAGCCTCCGTGTCCGTTCACTGTCACTGCGAAGGGTCCAGGCATGTCAAATTCGAAGCGATGTCTTAGTGTTGGTCACGCGCGATGCTCATGCCATCAACCTACCTAGGTCACTTCCACTTCCTTCGCCTATCCAGGGTAGCTAAGGCAATCCAGCCCCGTATCGCACTGTACCGGTACCTGAAGCTCTACCAGCTAAGCTACTACACGATACGAGGGGCGCAGTTACGTACCCCCCAAAACTGTCGACCTCGATAAATGAGCCCTCATCTTCCATGTTACTTTCGCACGGGCCAGAGTGACTGTCGCCCCTCTCTCTTCCCCCGGCATCTGGTTACCATTCATGGGTCACGGAGCACTTAACGAGCCTTCGGAGTACCTGATTCCTTCGCTGAACCAGCAAAGTGCAAAGGGTACCTGATGAGAAGATTGGAACCGAGAGTAGGCCCTGTCAATGGAATTGAATTCTCAATTTCCACATTTCCTTCAGGTCGCCCTCATCCTCAGCATCAATCAGTAGGAGCCATCTATCGTGTTATATGGTCCTATGTCTCTGGATCGCAGTCGAGAGAGGACGTTGAAATGCTATTAACTTTCGAAACTTCCACCTAATGTTCGACTTAAGGTTGTGGCTTCCCGAGCTATGTTATCACAAGCTATACCGGCTCAGATCTTATCGTTGGCCAGCTCGCTGATATAGCGCACTGTTGCGGGAAAATCTTGTTTATAATACCCGGGTCGCGATAATATTGCCGCCGCGCAACGCCTGGCCTGTTCCTTGCTGCCACTTGCCTTTGCCTTCTGCCACTGCCACTGCCACTTGCCAGCCCACCTCCTCGTCTTCCACCGATTCTTGCAGCAGCGGAAGCGGATGCAGGTGCGGGCAGCAATATGGCGCCGTGACGAGGTGCAGTAGACTCACGATTATCGACGATAAGAGGCGGTTGCAGATTTGGTGGACAGTGATGGCGCGTTTAGATCTACTCGCCCATCCCCATCCCTATCCATCCCCCAACCCCAACCCCCCAAGACGAGGACCACCAGAGCAGAGCCAGGAAGCCAGGAAAAGCAAACCGACATATTCGGTGAGGGCGAGACACGTCAAGCTCTGGATTGCATCCGACTTGTCCCCTCCTCTCCACTGGCGGTACTGTACATACATCAGGCCGTGTGATTGTCCCCCCCTCTCGATGTTCGTTCGCCGGCCGAGCCATCCCAACCCTCACCTTGCATACGACTTTGATCCTGGTCTTAATATCGAGAGTGCACCGAGCGGTGGCCAAGGAGATGTTCACGCGCACGTCAATACGCGTAGCCTGCCAATCCGCGCCCAACAGCGGCAGCCAACACGACTGGCTTTTGTTTCTGCGTGTGCCTCCTCACACTGCCCTTCTCCTCCCCCAACCCTCGAGCATTCGCCTCAGCAGAGTCCCGCCACCCAGGTAGCAGGCTCGCCGGCCAGGAAAGGGTATCCATAGCCCTCTCGCAGAACCAGCGTTCCCTGCCCAGTGTGCCCCTGCCGTCAGTCTCACCAGACAACCATCATCGAGCGCCTCCCACACGCCCCCCTCCTCCTCCTCCTCCTCCTCCTGTCCTTCCTTTCCCTGCCCGGCAGACAGCCGCCTCCTTCCAGAGCCCGGCTCCTTGCTGCTTCTGCAGCGCAGCACTGCACTAGGAGGATTCTCCAGAATTCGACGAAGAGGAGGCCTTCCCAGCGGCCGCAGCACAGCAGTCACATACATACACGACCCAAGCCAGATCGACAGCAACGGCCCTGACCAGCATTTTTGGACACTGTATGAAGTAACTCTCCTTTCGTCCACAGATCCTCGTTGGCCATGTGGCTGTGGCAAACAAACCTGCACCGCTCTTTCTCCAACATAATGATCTTCGAAGCCCACGTTTTTCTGCTTTGCTGCAGTCTAACTAGCGGGTGGCAAACATGTGCAACATCTGCTTGCATTTCATCAAAATCAAACGCGTGAGCGAATTTCATGGTCTGGTTGGGGGAAGCAGCCTGCCTACTGGATCTGCGCGGAAGGGAGGGGAGGGGATGCGGGACGAACAGAGACTGGCTCATAGCAATGTGCATATGCGGAAAGGACGCGAGGAGTGCACTGCCTAGGTGGGTGTACGTACATGCGGCGTACCTACGTCCAACATACGTTGTTTCCATCACAAATGCAGAGTGAACCTGGTTTGGTCGAGAAATAACTTACAGCAAGGTATGTACTTTGGGGAAATTTGCAGAGCAGAGCAGAGGAGGGGAGAGAAAGAACCCCACCAGCTCGCCAACTGTCTGTTCACATGCTACTAATCTAAGTCTGATGACCTTGGCGGACGATTTCGCTGCGAACGAATGTTCATTTGGATTGTAACTTCATCTCTCGACCACAGATACTACATTCGCCATCCATCATTGCATTACCCTGCCTACCACCCACTCACACAGGGTACATACATACACACATACATACATCCCCAGCCAACAAGCCAGCCCAGCTTCTGCAGGACCTTCCCTACGGGGTACCCCCAGTGACTGCTTGTACCAGGACCGGGTTTTATGTACAGTTCTTACATGCTTGCTTGCTTCTTGCTTGCTCTTGCTTTTTTGCCTTCTCTCCCTCCTTGTCTTGTTGCCCTGCATTGATGATCCACGAAACAGGACAAGATAAAGAGAAATAAAGTTTCGACCTCACCGTTGAAGGACGGTGAACGGGCGTACATACATACATACGTATCCCTTTCTATATGTATGAATGGACAAAAAGGATGTGTGTTCATCTATGTAAGGCGTGGGTTTATGTGGCTATGTGGCGCGTACTGTACAGTACATAGCCTTTCCATTCTGTAGATTTTAAATGGAATCGATATTCTATATGCGGATTTGCCTGCTTCCTTCCTTCCTCTTTCTTTGCTTTCTGAACGGTGGAGGAGAGGGTGAGATTTTCAAATGCCAAAAGGCGAAGCAAAAAATTCTGCATTCGAGGTGTAGGTGTAGGTGTAGGTTTTGGTGTGGGTGGGTGTATGCATGTAGCCAGGAAGGTATTTTTGTGGCACTGGACCCGATGTATGTGTTTTCGGTGCCGATGCAACTGTTACGGGCCGGTTTGTACGTTGTGTGTGCCGAACGCGAGCGGATTCGGATGCTGTGTCTGCGTTCATGCATGAATGGATGGTCGGGTGGGTGGGTGTTTTGAGCACGGGCAGGTATAAGCTGGGTTTGGTTTGATATAGAGAGTGGTGTATGACTTGGTTTTGGGTGGTGGTATTATTGTGCCGTTCTGTGAAGAGAGATGGTGAGATGGAGTTGAATGACGGTTTGGTGGGCTATGTGGATGTGATGTTCACTTTCAAGATGATGATAGTGATGAAGATGATGACGGTAGTTCTAGTCACCGCAGATATTCACAGACGACGCCGTACACACAGCGATACCTGTCTTCTGTCCTACTTAAAGTATCAAGTGCTCTAATTTACCTCTATCCACTAATTGAAACTGAGCAAACCCTCCAAGTTCCCTTCATCCTTAACCTATATCTTGGTCGATGCTGTGGAAGACGAATATCGAAGTAGCATAAGCTTAACGTACTCAAACAATATTCTAATTCTGATATAAAACCCAAATCTAAAATCTGGCCCTAGTGTGAGAGACTTCAGGCATATGCCTTATCCAAAGTATTCTGTATCTTATCTGATCTCTCTCACCGATGCAGTGTGTACGCATCCCACATGTCAGAATATCCMCCCTAGTTCCTTGACCTTTCCATGGACCTGCCATTTTGGTTTTATTGGGAATGATTCATCATGTGCACCTGGCTAACCACCTACCATGGCATAAAACAAGTCTATATTACTCTATGTTTGTGTCTGAGATGCAAGATCCGTGGACCGGGAATCGGGAAATACGCGTTTAGAACCGAACCGGTGAGCTTTGCTTGGTCTTGGTCTTGTGGAGGCTTGTGCTTTTGTTATCCTGCCTGTGAATTTTGTTCAAGGGGGAGTGTAGGGGGTTTGGGGTGGCGGGAGTCTGCTGTGTGTGAGTGGATGGCATGGAAACAGTGTTGCATGGGGTGGAGGGGCGGAGAGGCCCGGAAGGAAGAGTGAGATTCAGGGTTAGATTCAGTGGATGGGGGATGGGAGTTCTGAGTGAGATTAAAGATTGGGATTGGGATTGGGATTAATGTGGGTGCGGTATTATGGTTCACGCGGTTTGTTGGTCATCTGGATTGGTGGCGGTGTGGTACTTGTTGTAGATTCTTGACTTCTCGCCTCTTCGCCTCCTGTTTGCGATATGAGATGGGTGTTGGAGTGACGAATAGAAAAGGCAGCAGTGGTGGGATTACGTTGGATGGACTTTGCCCTCGTACATGCCTCTGTATGTATGTAAGAAGGCAGAGAAAGTATGAATGTACATGCATGGGCTTTGCGGGTCCACATGATTGTTTGTCGGTGTAGAACGGACGGGGAAGGCGGGATGGACGGCGTGGGATCGTTTGAGTGCTTATCTATGGGGTGTTTTGTGGTTGGGGAGGGGCGTTGGGAGGCAGAGCGTATGGGTTCGGGTTCGGGTACCGCGCACACGTCTGTGTATGGCTTTACTGTTGATTTTCTTTTCACAGTGACCGGTCTGTATGTACCATGGTGTGCACAAGACCTCACATACCCACGACCCTGCTCGTTAACAAGAAGAAAACCTTCATTACGCAGCTGATGGACAGAACACACGTCACTGCCCCCCTCCCCGCCATCCACCTACACGTCAAGCCAGAAAAATTTTCAGATACCCCAACCAATCCAGACCCCAGTGCCCACGCCCTCCGACGCTAGACTAGCCAATGATCTCTCGGAGTTCTTGCGCATTTTTTCCTTGGTGCTATCATGTGAGACTGGCGCTGCCTGGGCGGACCTTAGCCTATATGCGAGGTATGTTATAGGGGTTGGCCCGAGGTTTCTGGTTTACGAGGCGAGGTTGGGGCTGGGGTCGTGCGCGGTGCGGAGGAGGGGCGTCTTTTGATGAGTTTGAGGGCGATGAAATGGGCATGTTTGGTTGGGAGCTTGGGTGATATGATAGAAGTGTCTGATGGGGTGGTATGGGTAGCTTAGAGAAGCACTCTGAGATCAGGAGATGAAATCATTGGGGAGTGAGAAAATTTGACGCTCTGAGCTGTATCATGAGCTGTATATTCACTCTCAGGATGTCAATGGCCTCTTAGAACGCGTTTGAGCGTACTCAGTGCCGTCTATTCATCAGTGCGACTTGAAATCCGATGTGCTGAGCTGGGGAGCAGCGTATATGGATTTACTAGATCTCTATTATTAGCAATGATGGGACTAATCATTCTCATATACGCATTTGAACGTAGTTAGACATGGCGAAACTGGTGTTGTCAAAAAGTTGTTATCACCGATTCTACATATTGGACCTCATATTCCGAAAATATCCTCTTATATTTGTTTCCTTTTTCTGAATAAACATCCCTGGATATCTAGTTGGCGTTCAGGACATATAATAACCATCTCTGGCAACGTTGTCACCTTTGGCTTAGTATATGAGTCGATTGAATGTTAGCCTCCACGTTTATGGGACTACGTATAAGAGGAACGATTGGGTTCGTGGGACGAGTAGTCTCACTTCCATTCGGAATGACCTAGTAATTTCACGGGACGCTTGATAAGATATAAATCCGAAGACTTTGAGAGCATTGATTTCACCGTACGAACACGCTCTGATATCCAAGACCTCGAACTACCACCGCCCTACTTCTAATTTACCACGAAGGGAAACTTACAGTAAACGACAGCTTCGTTCTGGAAGACACGCGTTCCATGGAAAGGGTCCACTCTCCATATGTGACGATGTCCCTATCCCGCATGAAGCACACATTTCTACCACACCATCACAACACTTCTGTCCTTAAGTCTGTCCATCACTAGTATGCATGCGTGATCCAAAAACTCAACTCCGCAAACATGCAATCGACGTCCTCGCATTAGCGGCAGCCTGGAAAGATCCGCCTGCATGCATGTTCCAGAGTATTCGCCTTCACATCTAGCGTGCATTCGGTCCACCGTCGACGGAAGCGCTAAGAAGCAACTGCAGGATGCATCAGATACGTGTGTCTCGGTCAGTGGATGTACATCTTCATTTCCCAGGGGCGAGAAGACTTAGCAGCTTGCAAATTCATCCAAGCTCAGGTAGGTGGGCATATACCCTCCTTCCTAGTGTCATCCTCAGCAAGACGCGCATACCCCGGCCAGAGCTGCAATATCAGCTCAGTGTGCGCTAGGGTAATTCACTTCCTAGGGTTGAACTTAGGGACAAGGGTGGATGCTCAGCCAAACGAAGCGGTTCCTTGGTTCTCGGTATTGGTGGTGTGGACCCTTTCAAGCAGCTGCTGAGTGGCAAGTTGTCGAAGGATTGAGCGTCTACTGCACGCGATGTTACGCAGCATGGGTTGGATTAAAGTTCGTCTCTCTCGTTGACGAAGGGCGAGTGAAAAAGACGCCGCTCATGGCGCGAGTTCTTGCCAATGATCCAGGCTCCAATGGTGGCCGAAAGAGTCAGGGGTCTCTTCGTAACGAGAAAACGGGGAGCAACTAACAGAACAAGACGCGGAGCAATCAGTCGCCGAGCGAGGGAGTAGGGTGGAGTGCAGTAGTGGAATGCACAGCCGTTGACAATGCTCCTTCGTCTTGTCGATCGACCTACGCCAAGGTACCTTTAGAGCTATCTTGATAGTAAAGGAGACATCGAGAAGGCATCTACAAGCAAAAATGCTCTGGCGGCGGTGCTCTTCCTCATGGAGACGGCGGGGCCTCAGAGCTCGGGCTTTCTCGACCAGCTCAGGGGGGCAGCGGTACCGGCCGAGCCACAGTTCCTGGAGTTAAGTTGCGGGATTCTTGCTAGGTGTTCACACTCACAAGACTTTGCCACTGTCTAGTACAATCGTCCGAGCACACAAGACGTCCACATGAGCTCCACTTCATGCCGTGCCTTCTCCACACAAAGAAGTTGAAGTAAGTGCTGCGAGTGTTCCAAGCGAGGCTGGCAATGGGATCGCTTCGAGATGTTATGCAGCTTGGGCGCTGATATTGACAGGATGCCAGAAGCGAGATGGCCGCGTTCGTCCTGGATTGACGGTAGGAAGAAAGGGGGATGGCCTGTCCCTGTGAGTGTGGATATAGGTATGGGAGTATGGTCATCGACCTCCTTGTCAGTGGATCGATATCATATAGCTGTATATGCCATTGAGGATAGTGGAGGTGGCAGTGTCAGCGGAACGGGGCCCTAGGCGCCGGAGTCCGCTCGAGTGAGCTGAGAGACAAGTCGTAGTAGCGACAGCCCGTAGAACCTCCCTGTGATAGAGACGTCTTGCATCTTCATCCACGCCTGATTGACTCTTGTCCTTACTGATGCATGAGATGTCTGCACGAGGCACCTTGCACCGCACTCAGATTCAATGAAGCTTCAATGAGCGGAGCTGTCGTGGAGGCTTCACGGCTTTCCGTGACCTTGGACACAAGTGTCAGATGTTGATGGGCTGTATCAGTGCTCGATCAAGTCGAAAGGTACGTCCAACACTCCAGTGCATAGGATAATCTCGCGGATGGCGTGCTGTGGGCGACTACAATCTTCCTAACAGTTGCTACAGGGCGAATGACCATCGTGCTGACCGGATCAGATGGCTACGGCATTAGGTTGAACAGCATTGATATCGACGATGAGAGAGGCTCGAAGCATGATGAAGGTTCAACCGTTCTGTGTCCTCCTAGATGCTAAAGCCATAGATCCAACGGCGAACTCAGGACTGAGTCCATACCGAGTGGTGGCACAATATCCGATGGGTCCGAAAGTCAGTGGCAATGCAAAGGCTGGAACGCCATGGCATTAGGGACAGGAGACATGATACAGCTCTAGCAAAGAGAAGTGGAGTCAAGATGGTGTTGAGATACGTCCGGATCACCTGTGTCCGGTAAAGGGTCCACTACCACTGACATGGGTTAGAGGTGTGACTGCAGTTGCACATCGAAAGGGTGTGGGTAAACCTTCATGCTCATCATGTGAGCAAGTACCTGATCAATCATCATCATGCGAACGAACCACGGACGTGAACGGTCTCAGTCCAGAGCCTTGGTTGAAGCAGCACATGGATAATAGAGCTGACCACCACCGAGGCTACCTCCACATGAAGTTACCGACATCCGGGTCGAAGTGACCCATCTGCGGCATGACAATGAAGCAAGGACGGATGAATGGTCCGGGCGTCGTAGGACAAAGTGTCCAAAGCTGAGGATATTCAAGGAGCCGCTGATGGGCAAAACGAGATGAGGGAGGCAAAGAGACATGCACGATGAAAGAAAACTGTGGCGGGAATGAGCAGGACTTATACTACTATGCATAAACTCAGCGAATGGTATTTGATATCCTCTCAATTGGAACTGTATTCGTCACTGATACTAGCAGGTGCTATAGCGAGACAAGAGTTTCAAGAGATTATGTAGAATTGTTTCTGTATTTTCTAGAAGATCAAGCAAAGAGACTACGTCAAAGTAAAAGCCAAAGCTAAAAACCGAGCATGACATTGGTAGTATTTTCTGAGAGTGTTAATGTGGCTTGACTTGACTCATGTGCAACACCCGTCGAATTCATGCAGACACCGACTAGACTAGGCAAGACACACGAACAAGAACTTCCATGACAACGCGAGACCTTCCTCCACGTTACACGAAATTTATCGACTGCTACCGACGTGACACCAGAATCCTTCGATACTGGTAGCTTTGCCATCAGAAGGAACCAGCTTCAATCGCTTCAAGGCATAATCGACTTCTCGGGTCACAGCATCGCATGATAACGAGGCTGCATAAATTTCAAGCTGAAAACCGGGTACACCTACTCATTCGTGAGCTACTGCTCGCTTCAATGACAAGATGTCGGGATGTTTGGTCGAACACTGGGGGGGATGCATTTCATTCTTTCGGGGGCGAAATGATGATTTTCGAGAACCAAGAATCTTTTCATTCCCTAGGTACATGAGCTTTTTGAGGTCAATATTGATCTGCAGTAGACCTAAAGTGTTCGTTATCTGTAACATGTCTCATCGCTGTCGGAGATCGTGAGCAGGGGTAGAAGACTTGGCATGCCGTCACACAGTCACAGGTATGAACTTGCACGTGCGACATCTTGCGCGACATCTTGCGAGCGTCTTGTCATGTCGTGCTTTCGGTGCTCTGAGTGGAATTTTGGGTAACCAGGACTTCACAGCTTATGAATTCCACCATAGGTGGAGCTACAGTCCCGATACCGACGTACCCAAACTTTTAGGGTTCGAAAAATGGTTCGGAAGGAATTTTGAAGTTCTGGCCTGTATGAATCTCACCTTCGAGACCTTACATTCCTTCTATATGTTTTTGAATTGAAGTCTGCCGGCTATTGTCATGAGATGGTTTCCGGGTCATGTAGTCACGGTGCGCCTAGTGGATAGGGAGGTGGAACGACTAGTAGTTGATTGACGTGAGAGCCATGTAGAATCACAAATCAGTGCAACTGAATTGAAGAATACCTATATTCACGGGGTAGTCGGTGAGGTGGGGGATGCCATCTGTTACTCTACCCAATTCGGCCACATCCACAAGTCACATGACCATTTCACTACAATAGTTCAGAGGCTGACATAGATTCGTGGTTTAATAGAGCAAGCTAGTTGGGGAGCTATTAAGAGGCTTGCTAAGCATTTTGAAGGGTCGCAGAATTATTAAAAATCGAGTCTAGTTGAAACCATTGTGAGAGAGTTTTAGGATGTGCTATTATCTTTCAACGCTCCATGAACTTTGGTTCGAATGTCAAAAGCTCTACGCGATATTAGGTCACATCACAAAAAATTTAAGCTATATTGTTGCTGGATTCCCCATCACATTTCAGTGTTGTCGTACATCACTTGGGTGCTCATGGATCCTAAGAAAAACTAGACGCTGAAGCAACAAATGCAAGACGTTTGCCAACCAGGCCTCATCCTACCCTGTGCCCGATTGAAGTTTAAAATTGGGAGTGAGCAAATGCTCTCACAGTCCATTGGCTAACGCAGATATTAGGCAAACCGGTCAAGTCTGTAGTTTGCCCTGTACTCGATCTATTCGTCAATACGGCCTGTACATGAGAATTCCAGTCAGGTAGGTGACACTAAAGCTGGTTTAACGAGTGTCAGTCCTAGGTATCGTTGGGCCAATAAGAGATAAGGGTTTTAAATCCCGCGGCTCAGCGAACCGATATGGCTCCAACTTAAGAAGGCCAGTTGAAGTCGAAAAACCGGGAGCCAGCAATACATCTTATAGTTCATTGGCAGGGGAAGAACTCTGCCAAATCGGTTAGGTTTACTGTCTCACTCTAACGCAATTCATTGGTTTACATGAACCATGGCTAAGGATTCCGGTCAAGTTCATCTGCTTTTCCAAGGCTGGTTTCATCAGAATAAGCTCTCCATTGGCGGACTTTGCTGACCGGAATGTCCCCATGAGCGTACAAGGCTGATGGCGAAGCGTAAGTTCCGGTGAACAAGATCAATGCTTTTTCGAGCAAGATCAATGGATCCTGACATCAGCGGCTCGGCCATTGAAGGCTACTAATATAACGTGAAGGACACACCAGCTTTGCAACTCTAAAAATCGGGAGCGAGTGCTACATCTTCTATCCCATTTGTTAGATAGTCTCAATGCTTAGAAACTAGCCCCTAAACTCGTGATATACTAGTTAAGGGCTACATACTTATCCCGTACTAGATTGAAGAACTTAAAACGTCGGGCTAAGTTAATTGTTTGCCCTTGGACGATAAAAAAGTAATGGCCTTGCTCCTATACACTCTTGCAGAGAGAAGAGTCTAAAATAGGACCCATAGTTTACGTGTATCTAAGCGGTCATCGTAAGGAGGAGAACAGTAGAATCAAATTGAATAATGCTATGTACGCGGGATAGCTGTTGTGCTATGAGATACTTGCCCACCAGGTCGAAGGTCCCGACTCGGTTGCCTATCACCTTCGTCACATGAGTATTTCAATTTGCTATAGCATCAAGGCTGAGTGTTGCTGATATCGGCGTCTCATTAGACGTGCGGAAGTAGAATAATAAGTACAACTTTGTCAGGTTATGGTTAGAGTTTCCGTGATATAGTCAAGGCGCATGCCGGACAAAATCATTCGTTGTGCGAATCCGACGGCTCAGCACGCTAGTCAACTGCGATCAGTTTTTATGACGGAGGCACATACTTAAGATCAAAAGTTGGGAGTAAGCGATATGTCGAGCGTTCTATTGGACTGACCCTAGCGTGCCGACTCATCTTCACAATTGTAAAGTGGGATTTCTGTGGGACACAAAGCTACAAAATCGACGAATTAAACGAAGGATAGCAACTCGAAAGCGAGATCATGGGATCTCAAATCTACGGCTCGGCCGGCTTCGGGTCGTTGCATTGGCTAAGCGTTGGTGGACAGCACTTGAAGCTCAAAAAGCAGAAGCCAGCGGCGCATAAATGTCCCATTGGCTAGCCTCGGCTCTACCCGAGCATCCCATTCGAAATTTTATCGGGCAACACTTCGAGGCTAGGTGTAATCTCTGACAGCGCCTATCTACTCCAGCGAAGGAAACCACCAGGTCATGTTTTCACAGCTCAGCTTGTGTCACCCAACCCGATATCAAACTCCCCAGATACAATTTTGAAGGACAAAATTTGGCAGCCAGCAATATATCTCACGGCCCGTTGGCCATAAATGAGCAACCGCTTCAGGACTAGACTAGCAATTGGATACTCACACATTTCAGAGCCTGATAAACTAGAAATTAGGACGGCCTCTCACAAATCGCATCATCGACTAGATGTAATCGACATCAGCTGGCTAGAATCTTGGAATGGCCTAAGTTCTAGATGCTAGTGAATGAAATGGTCACGCCTCACAAGCGAGTTCCCCAAGTCCAACAACTGGACTCAATAACACCAACGTAGACGACATCTACACCTAGCACGATTGAATTACCTCGGATTCAAACATTCTACACACGAAACTAGACCTGCCTAAAAGAAACGGATGAAGCCCTTCATCAAGTCTACAATACGGCCATAGAGTCCGATAATTCCGAAAAAAGAGTTTCGTGATAAAGGCGCCGGCGTATTTCCCCTAAAACCGAATTATGCAAAAATATATCTACCTTTGTCTGTTCACGGCTCAGCACATGGGCAAGATGGTCAACGGGTCAACGAAAACGGCAAGGTTGGATAACCAAAAATCAGGAGCTAGCAACGCTTCTCACATCCTATCGGTCGAGATCAAGACCTGAGGGTAATCAAAAGAGGTTGGCAGAGTTGTCAACGACTATGGCGTGGTTGTTGTCTGGTAAAGTTGTCAACGCGGTTGGCAATGTCGTCAACGACTATGGGGAGGTCGTCGACGGCTATGGCGAGGTCGTTAACGGCTATGGTGATGTCATCAACGATGATGGTGACGTCGTCAAAGATGATGGCGACGTCCATAACCATGATGGCAACGTTCTTAATCATGGCGACGTCCTCAACTATGAAGGTGGCGTCCTCAACTATGAAGGTGACCTCCTCAACTATGAAGGTGACGTCCTTAACCGTGATGGTGAGGTTCTCAACTATGATGGCGAGGTCATCAACATTGATGGTGAGGTGGTTGGCTGGCATCGTTGTCAACGCGGCTGCCCCATTCCATGCTCACCCTCATACCCCAACTACGATCTAAAATGTCAACAATGAATAATACTTATCCATTCGTACCTATATCTATGTTCGCATCCTAAGAAATATCAATTCTATATATATAGTTGAGCTCAAGTCGACCTCAAGGCGAGCTGAAGTCTTAAAGTAAAACGTCGGTATGTTTACATACTTACATCCTTTCCTTTCCTTCAGCAAGCTTGTGCTGCGTCTAGCCTTAATCGCCTAGACATCCTTAAGATAGATAACTATGCATAACACTTTTTCACACTTTTTCACACCCCTTCCACATCCCGCAACCTAGAAACCCAACCTGTACGCACGACGACTACGGCGACAACGACGATTATGATGAGAATGGCAACGGCCACTTCGTATATACGACGACGGCCACTTTAAACACACGACAACGACGACTTCATTAGGTAGTGGTAGTTAGGCGACATACGTGTATAATTGAATCAGGCTCAAGAACTAGTGAGAAGACACCTACACCTCACTGAGCGGCCCATGCAGATGAAATTACGCAGTTGGAACACTAATTTACTATCCTACCTAATTTTCCACACGTCACTCGACCACCCGTTGATCTACCTACCTAGTCCATGTTCACTATGTTGCGAAATTTATTTACTCTTATCTACGGCTCAGCGCCCGTTAGCCACTCAGTAGCGAAAAAACTCAACGGTTTTTTTTTGTAAACCCGAATATTAGGAGCCAGTAACGCGTTTCACAGCCCTTTGGCCGAGAAAAATCCCCCCGTATAAGCGGCTGAAAACGTCAGCTTGGCTACCCTATTCCATGCTCACTGTACCCCAACTCCCCTCCGCGTCCACGTTTCCATCAGCTGACCCACGAGCTCAAACCACAACAAATGAGAATAGCCATCTATCCTATCCGCACCCCTTCCATATCTATGATCTAGAAGCCCAACTTTCTCACACGGCAACCATCACTTTATGAGGCACTGAAGTGCTCAGATCAAGTGATCGTACAACCGAGTCAGGCTCGGAAACCAGCAAGAAGACATCCTACACATCACTAAGCACCCCGCGTAGATAGAATTGTACAGTTCAATTTCCGTGAATTGCTATCCCACATGGTTTCCACAGGTCACTTGACAATGGGCGGGTCTAGATACCTATGCACCACAATGTGCAATTTATCTAACCTTGTATGTCCACAGCTCAGCACGCGTTGACCAATTACACTTGAAGTGTATGTGCAGAGCCTCAAATCCCCCCTCTTGAAGCCTAAAAATCGGGAGCTAGCAACGCAACTCACAACCCATTGGTCGAGATTTTTGCGGCCCTCCCCCCTCCCCCATAGCCACCTTTAATTCCTGTTTCTACCGAAGACGCATGTAAAGAAAAGCGAAAAGGCCAAAATGACAAAAAGACAAAAGGATGAAAAGACGAGAAAGACGACACAAACAAAAGCCCCCTTCCCCCCGCCCCCTCATCCGTATCCTAACTCCATACCCCAACTCTTCATCCCATACTACAAACTCTAACACCACTCCCCTTCCCACTGCCCGTCCACTATGCCAGAACCACGTCACGATTCACCCCAGGATACTAAATCCACGGTGTTAAATAAAGGCGACCAACACGCGGCCACCCCCTTTCCGATAGGCGGCCGCCCCCCCTTTAATATTACTTAACAACCACGTATTTATTTTTATATAGAACATAGGGAGCTATTTCAAATCACTATTCTCACCTAGCTCGTGAAGTTTTCATCTAATTTTCCATGTGTTTTTATTAAATGATGGTGATGGTGTAGTTTTAAAACACTTTTCGACATCTCTATATGTGATACTAGCTAGCCCATACTAGCCCTACGCATGGTATGAATTTCGACCTAAATCACTTAGAAAATACATCTCTTGTCCGTACATGGTGTACGCACTGAGCACGTGATCCCATATAGGCAGTGAAAGCATTCACGCACGAGCTGCGACTAGCGCAGCTCGCACGTGATACCTACGCACAGGCCTGTATCCCTAGTATATATTCAGCTCTCCCACCTCGTAGATAGAACTAAGAATGAGTCAATAAAACCTTGTTCTCCCTACTAGTACAACCGTACTATCTTTGTGATATCACAACCAACCTATTGAGTTCGCACGAGATAGGCCATTCAACATCTCTACTTAAATCTAATTAAGTACTAATTTCCTTTTTAGGCCTAGCCGTCGAAGTCCTAGTCGCTATCGACGCTTTCACTAGGAGGTGGTAGGGGGGAGGGGTGGCCGCCTATCGGAAAGGGGGTGGCCGCGTATTGGTCGCCTAAATAAAAGCACTCCTCTTTCCGTCTTAGAAGGGCTAACCGCCAACTGTGAATAATCTAGATCAAGTCCAGCTTAAGCCGAATACAACATGAGTACGACCTTCTCGATTAGTCAGTTATTGAGCATTATTATACAGGCCTCACGATTCGCTGCGTTCCGCATCTATCGTCTACCTACGCTGAAGATAAAACGATCTTACCGCATTTCGCATCCCACACACCCCATAAACCCACTTCCACAAGCCACGATCTAGAAACCAAATCTTTCTACATAAAGCCTAACTCCCTTATACAAACGCTGCTAGTAATTTAGTACTATACTCCACTCCACGTACTTCTTTTCTACTCACCCTAATGATAAAACAATCACACATCGACCCATGCACAAAATCCTATGTATCGCCATAGGATCAGAATTCCCATGATCACACCTAAGGTATTATATGTAATCCCAACGGCGTAGTACCCACATGCCCCGTCTCGGAGCTTAAGCTCCGGAACTGTGCGATGGACCTTCTATTCCAAGTTTCCATCAGTTTCACGGGAACATGACAGATCCGGGTATCATCGTTCTTTAGATAATAAGGAGACGTGGGCCTCATTCTGTCTAAAATTATACTTCACGGCTCAGCAAGTTAGCAGGAAATGGTCCTCCATCAACCGGCTGAACTCAGGATTCGGGAGCAAGCGAGACATCTCACTTCCCATTGGTCCTAGAATTCAATGTTACGGCTCAGCACTGACAAGGGAATCGTCCTCCACTTGGCGAGCCAAGCTTAAAAATTCGGGAGCGAGTCACACATCTCACTTTCCATTGGTCATAGATTTCCACACAGCTCAGCCTGCCATTATCCAATCACATTTGATTTTCTTGCTGGTCCACATCCAGGGTTGCAATGAAGGCCCAAAAATCAAGGAGCCCGCAACACAATCTCACAACCCATTGGTCAATATTTATGTCAGCCTGGCCGCGCATTCCTATACTCATTCTCATAAGAACCAGCTCAGGCTGAGTACGGCCACTCAGGACCGTCAGTTGATATCTCTTAGACAAAGCAAGTTACAAGCAACATCACGACCTAAGATGAGAGAAGTCTCATTTTTTGGGCCAATCTTTTCAGACCGGATATAGCATTCTTTCAATGTTCAGGTTTAACTAAAGTTTTTCTCCCCGTCATATATCAAGCCGAAGCCTAATTGTTTACATTCGAGCCTGCTCTCTCATCATCACCTCGTCCATCCACCCATGCATGCATTCATTGAAGCTGCCGCAAACCACAGGCCAAGCGCGAATAGCTCAACCTCATCCGTCCCTACGCGCACGCCCATCCCCACGTCATATGCTAGCCGGCCAGAAAGCCCGACCGCGCTAGCAAAGCCCAAAGGGCAAATCAAAGAAAGAGTCATACTGAAGGAGAGAGGGGAAATTGGCAATTTGTGCAGGGAAGTCCGAATCCCAAAAAAAAATCAAACAAGATTTCCATCTTGAAGTACCCATAAAAACGCCAGTGTCCATGCTGCCCGCTAATGTGTTTCCTGACCCTGGTAGTCCTGACTGAGGAAAGACAAGAGAAAAGCAGTGGTTCCGTAGATATGCTATGCTGAATGCCCCATTTTCCCAGAAACAAGGGCGAGACAGACTTCGTCCAGTAGCTCAATAAGAAAACAAAGGAAATGCTAGTCGGGGTATACTGTGATGCTTGTCGTCTTCGAATCAAATATGCTCTGTGCCAAGAGCTTTGCTTTCACGCTGTCGACTTGACAAGAGTTGAGTGAGAAAAGGTTGGTAGTCGAAAAGATTAAGGTGCATTCCGGTCTAGATTTTACGTCGTACGGTGAACTTCCGATTCATTGTTGCAGCTGGTAGTGCTTCTGCGAATCGATCTCGGGCTGTTGAGTGGTTAATATTGGGTTTCCGCCGAAGAAGTATAAACTCACTTTCTGCACTATCGAAAGAGATCAAGATGTCATCATGCTCTCCTGGATATTCGATCTGATCCAAGCACACGAATCTTCTCTTCATTCCTGCCCATCCTCCAAGCCTTCCTTCCTCTTTCTGCATCTTGCCTTCTCCCCTCCGCTCTTCTACCGGCAAGGCAAACTTTGCATCGACTAGACGAAGGCCAGGCTTGCCACCTTTGTCAGTCTTCTCAAATACATCCATGGATTTGAGTTGGAAGTTCATGGCGTCTGCATGTGAGAATTCTTCGAAGAAAGCGAGGAGTTGAAGGATATTGTCTTGTTCCACGATCTGGATGCGAATAGTGCTGGCCGTCCACTGCTTGTAGATGGGTACCACCATGCGCCGGCGGGAGATTGCAAATGTGGAAGCGATTCTGTAGATGTTAGTAAAGGTTCGATGCCATAATGATTACGTATAATCGGGCAAAAATTGCATACCCGTCAAATTTCACTCTGAAGCCAGTCACTGCTAGCTGGAACGTGTGTAAATCCTTGAACGAGTTGAATGTAAACTTGCGAACAGTCGAGGCATTAGTCAATGTTTTCAAGAGTTGCGAAAGCCCTTCGGGAACATCTTTGTCCGCGCGGCTGCCATCAATGGCAACAGTCATGTCGTGTTGTGGATTACGCAGAAGAGTAAGCTCCGCGGCACCATCGATCGGGAGTCGGACGAGGAGTTCGCCAGGACCTATAGGTGTTAATAATTATACGGTGAAGAAGGTGGGAAAAGGTACCCAAGTTCATCCGATCGGATACGATACCCGCACTATGCCTGCACACAATTCGCAAGCTTTCACTCATTACGGTTGGTGGGGCCTCTAACCCAGCGGCCTCAGGGTCTGTATTAAGCACTTTGACTTCCTGCCATTTCAACCTTCTCAAGACGCTACTTCCACTTTGACTGAAACCTTCGGCTTGATCTGCGCTCTCCAGACTGAACGCCTGCAGCGGTTCTTGTGCAAAGACAGCCTCATCCTGTCCTTGGTTCATGGACGTGAAAGTCCCAAAGAGATGATTGCGTTCGCGGCTGTCATTGAAAACCATGAACGCCTTGCAAACTTTGATCTTCTTATCGGGCGTTTCCTCCCTGAAGCGAAGGGCCATGGCTGCCGCGTTGTCCGGCTCCGTGGCATATTCAAAGTCCATGGGCTCCTGCTTGGTACCTAATTCATGATTGATGCAACTAAGAGTTCGATTCATAGTGTTCGTGACGACGACGACTCTATAGCCGCGATGTAGTCGTCGCTTCCCAGTACCTTCGCTGCTTCTCTCGGCCTTTTCGAATACCATGAGCTTGCAACCCTTCACGCGTTCAGGTGGGAAAGCCCCAGGGTTCGTTGGATCCTTGTAGCTAAATTCTCGCAGGTAGATTTTGCACGATAGGCGTTCGTCGCTACGCTCGCGTAGTTGGCTTTCGACCCTATTGGTGTGATCTACAATAGCCCAGAGGTTGCGGAAGTCCTGTTCTGTCAACTCTACGTTTAAGACATAGCCATGTCGCAACTGAACGTTGAAGCCGCGGGTCTTTGATTTCCATGCAACATCTTTCCACGTCGGGCCGGCCTCAGGATTGGAGCCTACTACAACGTTGACAAGGTTCGTTTGGCTACAAATAGAAAGCTTGACCCTTAAATCATCGCGAGGACGCAGAACAGAGATGACGGCAGGTAGGGGTACGCGGTCCGTATTCAGATCATCAGTAGAAAGCGAAACGGTGACAAACATGCGGAAATAGCAAAAGTCTGCTTTTGTATCTCCCAAAGGAATCGCATCAGTAGGATTCACTTGTTCTTGGCCAGCTCCGTTTGCCAACATTGATCTTGATGCACCGGTAGACAAGGCGCTCTCCACATCTGGCGCAAACTTTGGATATTCTTCCCAGATCTTCTGATCCTGCCCCTGAATAAGCGCCTGTGTTGGTGGCATGCTCTGATGCCTCTTCATAGAACCCAGCAGCATTTTCAGGTGAGAGAAGAGAGCGTCGTGTGCTTCATACACTTCTGCAGATGCAACATCTCCGGCCTCTCGAGCACCCCTAGCTTGGGTTTCCGGTTGCTGATCACCGTACTTCCTCAGTGCAGTATGACTCTGGATGACTTCGGTGAGTATCCACCATGTCTTGGCGAGGTCGACGTGGGGCTGAGTTAGACGTTCGGGGACGGGCTCTCCGTTCTTTGGCCTGCTTCGAATGAGTGTCTCCATGCCAGCGCGGCCTTTCAGGAACCACCAAAAAGCAACACGAAGCCATTCCACAGGAGCGCGATCGTATATGGAGCCACCCAACTCGGCAGTGAGCCGGAAGATGCCTTTCATATGCGTCACACGATCAGAAAAGTCCATGAATGCAGCCTCTCCTTGAGATTTGGTATCTGAACGACCCAAAGAATTAGGCTGCGGAGGTTCCTGTCGAGGAAGCGGTGATGGAGGGGCCCCCATCGGTCGAGGGGAAGGGCGCATGGTCAGTTCTTGTACATGTGGAGGAGGTGGAGGGGGCATCTCCTGGGGACTCTGGACATATTCTCGTGCTTCGAACTGAGGAGGCGTGGGAAGAATGGAGTTCTGGCTCATTGCAGAGAATGAGGTCTTCTCGTAGCTTGATGGGTTTTGGCGACTTGACACTGCGGAGACTGGTGTCTTCTCAACTGAAGGTGTCTGTTGAATTGATGCAGTGGTGGCAGCCGACATTGGGTCTGGGGGACCAGTAGGGGACCCACGCGCTCGCGAAGCAGCAGAAGGCACAGTGTAGTTTGAGGAAGATGAGGAAGGAGGGCGTGGCTCCGTATCCAGAGGAAATGCGCCTGGTGGTAGGGGTCTGCGGCCAGGCGAAGGTCCGCGAACGCGCGACCGATAGGGATCTTCTGCACTCAGTCCTCGTTGTGGTGAAGGTGCTTGTGGTTGAGGATCGCGTGAAGGCATTCGCGGCGGCGTCCGGCCAGCTAGTGGACTATTGAAGGATGATGGTGGCGTTCCGACGTCAAAGGCGCTTGGATGCTGCATGCCTGGGTGGAGTGAGCCCTCACTTGAGGCCGAATCGCGCTTCGGCTCTTCGGTATCACGTCGTCTGGCTTCGTGCAATGCCTTGCCTTCATCTGCTCTCATCTTGTGCAAGACCCGGGCGGAGAAAGAGCCCGAATCCCCAGGTTCGCTTTGAAGGAATCTATTAAGACTGGAATCCAGAGGAGAATCGTCATCCTTGAGACTCATCTCTGGTAATCGCGGGATGCTGGGCACGGGCGGCGGTGGTTCATTATCTGAATCAGATTGATGTTCACTCCATCCGGTCTGTGACCTCTTAAGGGGTCCAGGTTTGAATTGATCCTCCTCTTCTTCAAGTGTCGGTGCTAAGCTCGGCGCCCGTGCCTTTCTTGTCTCGACAGGCGACGCATTGTCCGAATCATTGGAATATGAAGAATCCATACTGGGCCTCGATGGCGCGCCGTCGTGGATATCGAATCCAGTAGGGGCCCTCTGCAACGGCCTTGGTCGCTCACCCAGTCCCATTTGGCCAAGCCCCCGTGGAGGAACAGCCGGTGGTCCAGCATGAGTGTTGATACTCCCGACATCCATCTTTTGCCTGAGTGGGGGTGACATTTCACCATGGGAGGTCAGCGTCCGTGTGACAATGCCCCTCCTCTCGGCCTCCCGATTCGCACTATAGTCGCCATTGAATGTGCGGGTGCCCAAATTCATATCATCCTGATGTGTTTGTTGTGGCAGGTTATCCAATTGTGATAGACTGTTCGATTTCTTCCTCTTGTAGACCTCAATGGAGGGCTCCTCGCACTCGTCTCCGCCATGCCCAATGATGTCAGGAGTGGCCCTGGTGAAGCTCACAGTGAGACCCTTCTTTCGATTCCCAGTCTTGAGGCCTCCAATACCTGGGCTTCTGCCCGCCGTGCCCACGTCGTTCGCGCCGGGCCATCGTTGTGCTTTGGCGACATCGATTCGTGGTTTGTTTGCACCGGAGAGGAAGGCGGCGGCGGCGGCTTCCTTTTGTGCCTGCGCCCGATCGGTCGAGGGCTTGAGGAAGTCACTGACGTCGGCAGCGGCTTCGGTCTTGAGCTTCTCCTTGGCCTCTTTGTCTTTGGCCTGGGACTCGTCGTGACGGTCGAAGATCTTGGTCCGCCAGCGGTGCTTGGAGAGAAACCTGTTACCGGACTCGTGAGCGTCGACCATTGTGTCTTGTGTCGTGTGCTACACTCCGGATTAAGAAATTATGCAGCCAACACCCGAAACGGGAAGCTGGTATGTCGTTGGTAGGAGGAAGCGAAGGTCGAGGGGGGGTGGTGTGTGTTTATTGGGGGGGGGAGGGAAAGTGAGGCACGCGACGTCGACGTCGAGGCGGAGAAGAGTCGTTGGTTCGGCGACGGAGGTGGTAGTAGCAGAGCAGCGGTGATGAAAGGTCGCACTGTGCCTGTGGATGGAAGTCGGAGGGCGGAGGTGAGGTGTGCGGGCGGCTTCTCTGACAGGTCGGCTGCGGGTTCATGCGAGTTTCATGATTGATGCGCTCGCTCAAGGCCCAACGAGGGAGGGAGGAGGAGAGTGAGTGGGGAACTGCCTGCAGCTGGGTGACACAGGCAGAAACAGACGACGAAGGCGTGGGTAGAATAGAAACGAGAGTGGGAGGTGAGGGGGGGGGACGGAGGGACAAGAGAATTGGAGGATTGGGAACAAGAGAACAGAAGCGGACGACCAGCACCAGCACCAGCACCAGCACCAGCACCAGGACACAATACGCAGTACACAGTACGCAGCACGGAGTCTGGGGCACTTTACTAGGGTGGGAGTGGGAGTGGGAGTGAGAAGGGGTGTGGGTGTGTGGGTGGCACCAGTTGGATAGTAGTGGGCTGCTGGCTGGCGGCGAGGGGCCAGCGAGGGCCAACAGCGGCAAGCAGGCAAGCCGTTATCGACTTCTGGCGGTGCAACCCTGGGCCGGGAGAGGATGGACTCCAGAGATGGGATGGTGGAAGCGATGCAAGTGTGCAAGTGCACGAGAGCGGCCCGAGGGCTATCTTCTTCTGCTGGCTCGCCGAGGGGCACACTCTGCACAGGCACGACAGCCTACTGCTACTGCCTACTTGCTAGGTAGTTCTTAGATTGCGGCCACCAGCAGTGAAGCATGCGATACGACCAACTAACGACTAGGCCAGATACAGTGGTCCTTCGGGGAACCGCTCAAGGGAACAATGCATGCGCTTATCGAGGCTGAGGCATTCTAGATTGGTGCGAGCTGCGAGGTGAGCATGTACCTGGCCAAGTACACTGTAGACGGATGTTGTATAGCACAGGGTGTATGCACACAGCGCTGGAGCACAGCACAGCACAGCACAGCACAGCATTGCACAAAGTCGGGGCAGTAAGGTAGGGAGGTTTACTCTGCCTTGCGGAATTGGGCATGCGCTGGGCGGCGTTTGTAAGGGCAGGCGCAAGAGCATATCAATCACTCGGTCAATCCTCCCGACATTCAAACGATCATCATCATTCACACTGGACCAGCCACATCTTCAGCCAGCCCTGGGAGCCCAATCCACCCCCACAGTTTGGCGCACGACACGGACACGGACACAGACACAGACACTTTCGCGCCCAGACAGGCGAACGCACACACGACCACTCATGACGCCCGCTGTCTCGTATACCAGCACAGAGTACAAGATATTGGAAGGCCGTTTGCTAGCACAAGGTACATTGGACACGACAGCGCATCGCCAGACAAGCAGAGACATATTCGAAGCATTACAGGCGGGACATGCACAACAACAAATAACAAGGAGATGGCCGTCGTGGCAACGAATATGGTTGTGCAACGTATCCCCTCTGTTTCAGGGGATTACCTAAGGCGAGGCGGCTATAAATAAAGATGGGCCTTTTTTTTCTCTCGCTCGGTCGGTGGTGTAACAAGAAGGGTCTCTTCCCGCTGCCGTAGTCTACGTTTGATGTCTTTGGCTTTTGGCCATGCTCCCGCTAGCCTTTGCGGAACCACCCCGGCATTCCCGTCCTCTCTCCATCGTCAGGGTCGTCGTGGTTGAAGCCGGAGCAGATAGCAGCAAAACCAGCGCAGCGACGGTCTCTCAGCTCAACCGCGGTCCAACGCACATGTCCCTAAACTAAATCAACCAATACTCTAGCCAGACGAAGTGCTCGTATGTACGCTACTACTACACAGTACTCCGTACAGAGAGACGGCCAGACGGACCACCACCCATCCACCATCCTCCCATGTCTTTGCCCCACCCCATCGGCGTCGCAGGCTGAGATGATGACGTGACTAGCCAAACGCGGCCACCCCCTCCGCTCGTTAGCAGCCACAGTGCAGTGCTCTATTGCTCCTTCGGCTTTGGGCATTTATGAGAGATCAGGCGTAGTGTAACAGCAACTCCACACCCACCACCAGAACACACTCGCGAGATGGGGATGTTTTCTGGAACAATTTCGCCTTCTCTTCGCCTCTCTGCGAATAATCGCTCCATGATTCGAGCTCACTCGGTGCCGCATTGCCAAGCTGGCCCAAGCATCCATGCAGCCTTACACCTTACCATCGCCTCCCCTCACCACTCTCACCCTTCTCTATCCTCTTCCTGGCTGATAGCACCGTCCAGCTAACCTTGTTGAGAATGGGCAGGGCCTAGCCTCCCATCTCTTTCTTGCCTTTTTTCGCCCGGCATTGGCACCTTTTCGCGCCCTCTCACTCATTCTCCGCACTCTCGATTGCAGGTCAATTAATCTTGTACCCAGAACCCAACGTTCCGCCGTTGCTACTATCCACGGCTTACTCAGAGAATTCCATGAGCGTGCAGATTGCTTCCCATCCTCCAAGGAGGCGTGGAATGTTTCGTTTAGCGACTTGACTGGCTCCGCTAGCACCCATTGGTCGGCTTACCTTCTCGACCGTCTAGAAAGCACTGTCCGGTCCATTGGCGGCATGCACTGCGACTCTGCACTCTGGCAGCAGAGACCTACGCTGGACTTTGATGTCGCGTCGCTTAACACCAACTGTTTTTCTGCATGCAAATTCGCTGGCCGGCGACTGAGTGGGGAATTAGGCAGGACATTTTCCCCTTACGCCCGTCCCCCATTGGCTGCGCCGCCGATTACTCTTGATTATCTTTTCTACCAGAGCTGGAAAACACCGCTGCGAGCAGGCCAGGTGAAATTGACATCCATGACTCGCTCACATCATAGCCATTGTTACATGGCACGGTGAAGCCGAATATTCCCATCTCGGTATACGAGTAATGTTTTTCTCCGAGTATTTCGAGCCCCGAGTATTATTAGATAAAGACGGGTTCCTGGCGGCGGCCACGTGGATCAGTCAGCATGATGCATCAATTGGCGGGCAACTAAAAGAGTACTTGCAATTGATATAAAGGAGACTCCAAAATCCAGAGGTGAACCTGACTCTGCACATGAATCAATTATGAATGGGAGCGAGAGTCCTGGATTTGTATACGTCGAATCTCACTCCTCAGGCCCGGGCTGTGCCTTGACTTCAGGCCTTACTGTGACAACGACATTTCACGCCATCTGTCTTTTAATCTTGCACTGGTCCGATAGTCATAGCTGGGCAGCACAATTTCTTGACGCCAGTAAATTACTTATTTCCTACAAATTACAGCTGGAACATTAGAGGAATTAAAGCCCAAGGAAGGATATGTCCCATCTGGATATGGTTGTTGTATTGTATGATGTGAATGCAACCAACGAATTTCCTAAACCAGACACAGCGAGCCAACAACTACACAACACGCAGCCGTAGATGAAACACACAGGTCTCACAGCATATAATTACATGACGACGAACAAGCAACGCAACAAAGTAGTCAAACACCATGACAGGAGCAAGAGAAAATTCTACCGAGGCCTGGACTGTAGTTGGATGGAAGCGTGCAGTAGTAGTTGCGTAGCTGCGTCTGCGCCAAGGACCAAAGGCATGCCGACTATCCATCCCATCCACCCATCATTCATAAGCCTACCTTCCGTAGTGTTTGCTTCTGAGCATTCTCTCGCCCGGGCGAGCAACTCCGGCGCCTTTGTAAAAAGGTCTGCGCAACGTGTACTTTTCTCGGGATTTCGTCAAATGGTGGATTGGGTGAGTGCATTGCTGTGCCGTGCCGTGCCTCAGCTGAGGCTGACTTGGAGTGGCTCAGAAGGCGGTTGTATTGGCTGAGCACGAGATGATCTTCGTAGGGATAGGGGATTGGATTGGGTAGGGTGACCCGGTGTCCTGTCCGAGTTCAGTTGAGGTTTACGATGCGATGCCTTACCATGCATCAGTCTCCAAATCTATCCATCTATTTAAAAGAGAATGAATAGCAGGCGATGGGAAAAGTGAGTGGACGCAGGGAAAAAAATACTCCAAAAGCACATGACAGTGCAGCGATGCGTGACCATCACCTTCTGGCTGCATATAGACTGCAGCGATGCAGAAGAAGCAAAAGAGGGGTTGCTTCGATGAGCCGTGGGATATCTATCTATGGGCTGTATGAGGGGGGACGGGACTGGGTTGGGAGAAGGAGGGAAATGGCAGCTGGTTGGACGGCGAGAGGGGGAGCGGATGGATTGGTTGGCTGGTTGGTCGGGCGTGGAGGCCGCGATGCAGTGCAGCGCAGTGTGCAGCGCAGTGTGCAGCAAGCAGACTGCAAGGCCAAGGTAGAGAGTTGCTGGAAGGGTAGAAGGCGAGAAGGCGAGGGCGGAGGCGGGTTGTTAGTGGTGGTTCACTTTCACCTTCACCCTCTGGTGCCCTCTGGTGCCCTCCACCTGCGAGCGAATGACGAAACGTCTGCTCCACCGGCCGTCCGTGCTTGCGTCCTCTGCGGCGGGCGGCAACAACCAAGATCCATCATCATTCTGTACTCATCAAACACCCTCATTACTACTAACTCTAGGTACTACTCTAGCCCTCACCTGTACGGAGCCTTTCACGTCACGATCCCCACGACAACATCTCTAGATAACTCCCCCCTCTCCTAACACCCACCTATCTCGACTCGACTCGACTCGACCCGACCCGACTCCCAACGACGCCGAGCGAGCTGTGGCCATTCGCAACCTTGGAAGCGACACCAGTTCTCCGCCCCCGGTACGATCCGCCCGCGCCCAGCCCAAGTCGCATCGCCTTCTAGCGACCTGCTACTTTCGACCCCCAATACCAACCACCTATCCCCATCTCCTTTCCAACGTCACTCCACTGACGGCACCCCGCGGATAATTCATTTCTACCTGTCGTCGCATCCATAACAACATCATTTCTTGCGTCGCGAGCCTTCCTGTACCTCCTTTTGGAGCTTGGCGATCTTCGACCGAATCGAGGCTCTCTGCGTCACCGCGCGCGCATCCACCGGAAGACCACTCCAGTCATCGAGACGAGTCCCTATACTAGCCGTCCGCATCCCAAACGCATGAACACATCTCTTGCCATCGTGGGTTCGTAGGGGATGGCGGTTTGACTCACTTGGTAGAAGGGTTCGATTGTCGCATTACCAATAGGAGGCTGGTGGTGCTTCAGAAGGCTTCGGGAGGCTCTGCGTGATCATGAATAGTGTCACAAACATGCCCGATGCACGGCCAGACGCATACTCCTTACTCGAGTCCTCTTTCCAGGCATCACCAAACTTCAAATCGCACAAATCGCTCCCGCACCGAACAGACGACCTCCACAGCTTTTCCCCAGCTGAGGAGCCCCTCAAGCAGGATCCTCCGCGAAATGACGATGATCCGGCGCCGCAAGCAAACAGCGAGCAGATAACGCCCCTGGCATCGCCGGGTGCTGTGAACGGCGCGGAGTCTGGGCTTCCCCCGACACCCCCATCAAATTCGAACGACGAGGAACCTGCACCTCATTTCAGCCCGCCGCCACACGCAGACGGTGTGGTAGCTTCATTGTTAGCAAAGAAGTCTTCTTTAAGTACGCCGATTAACCAACGAAGTCCGCCCACCCCTGATCCCAGTCCGCCTCGCACCACCGAATCTATACCTCATTCCGATCGGCCCCCGTTATTTGCATATCCATCATCGCGAGCAGAATCTTTCAAGACTGCAAGAGAGGATCAATTATCATCATCCGGGGACGACAGTAGAGCGAATTCCCCACACAGGTTGAGCACGGTGGAGGAAGACCGTGGTCTTGGATTGGCATTTGAGCGTGAGGACTGTAATATCACGCCGACCGACAGGATGCATCGTACAATTTCGAATGTTGATGGAACGGTAGACCAAGAGGAAGAGCATCAGAAAGAGCCTGTAGTGGGCCATATTCCAAACCGGGAATGGGATACCAATTTGATGAGGAATGTAACCATACGTAGGAAGCGAAACTCGAAACCTTCTCCGCGAAAGAATCTGGATTCCATAGACACCGTGGCAGCGGCAACGGAGACTCCACCCCGAAGATCTTCCAGCCTCCGGGAGCGTGTTGAGGCAAGCAAAAATAGTCCACGGACTCCATCAATGGATGATTTTGCTGAACTGATTGGCTGGCCAACCGAAGACGTCAACACGACACCGGGCGAGCAACCCAACGATTCAAGCTCAAAACGTTTCTCTGGCTCATCCATGACCTCGACGGTTGTAGAAGCTATGGTCATTGTGACCCCTCCACAGCGGCGACGGACCTTACGCCACTCGGGACGAAATTTAGCGTACCGAAGGGACGGAGATGTGACTACAGATCAAAGTCCCGTGTCGGTCTCTCATCGCAATTCGCTTAATTCGGAGGACGTGCCACTTCATCGGCTGGKGCATAAGAGGCTCAGCATTAATGACAGAAAGAAGCGAATCAGCTCGGAGTCAGATACCCTGGGCATGATGGACCGCACCGCCACTCCGCTATCTATCCGCAAGCGTGAGGAGAATAGTGCAGCGTATACTCTTGCACATCAAGAGTCGGTTCGAAGGGTTCTGCAGCCCGCTGCAGAGATTCTCAGCAGATCCAATTCATTATCACGAGCTTATGCTCCGGAGTACACCTTTCATAAGCGGATATCTTCGGCACCGGAAGCTTCGAGGACTATGAGTACACGTTCCGCCGCCCCTCGGGCATTCTTGGAGCTTTCTCCACCACAGAGTCCGAAGCCAAGAGAAGCTCGCCTGACAAGACCACCGCGGATAGAAAGAACGTCACCTTCGACTGCAGGACGCAGATCCCATGATGCGTCCCCTATTTCACCCACGCTCTCAATTGGAAAGCGAGGCATTATGAGTGACAAGGCCCAGATAGATGTCAACAAATCCCTTCCCAGACTGCCCATTCTGTCGACAGATGAGATTGCAAATACAAACAAAGATGAGGATGACGCAGAGGAAGTCCAATCTCCTCGCGAGTTCCACGACGCCGTTTCTGACATTCCCAAGGATGATGAATCTTCACAGCAGCAGGAGAAAGAGACACAAGAAACAAATGAGCCTCGACGGCGACGGTCCTCCTCCGAGAGGATACCAACTGTTCGACGAGGTTCACTATCATCAAGGGGACGGTCAGAGGAGAGGAGACGAAGTTCTGCCAGCCAAGACCGTACGTCAACATCTGGAGATACTTTCCTCCATCCTCCCATGGAACGAACTCCTGTCGAAGAAGTAGCCCGTCGTAGCTACGAATGGCATGGATTACATGCGGAGGACAACCGACGTGTGAGCTTCGACAGATCAACAATTCGTACCGAGGAACACGCAATGGCAAGGCACCTATTTGCTCAAACGACACCGTTCTCGCAATTTTCAGACACGCCAATCGAAGTGAGCGAAGCAACTGCAGTAAATATTTATCCTCACAACAATCACTCCTTACTAGTGGTGCAGCAGGTCCCTCGCTCAAATTCGTTTCCGTTCGAGGACGGTGAAGTGCCTGATGACACGAAAGTGCCCACAATGGATCCCCAGGCTTCTGAGATTGCATCGTCGCATCTGTTGTTAGATGTTCCCAGAGAGGACTTGGCTCGGCCAGACCGTCCGACATTGACAGTAGAGCCGTCTACACCTCCAATGCAGATTGCACTCCCTGTACCCGGAGCTGTTGATTCGCCGCTGAAGAACCCAAGAGCTGCACCGGAACCTCCAGTGATCAAGTTCATTCCTCCAACACCGGCAGAAGAGCTTGAGCGCCAACTTCCACCAGGCCCACCCAAGCGCTCCGATTCCCATCCTCAACGGCGTCTCTCCCTCGTCCAGCGCGCTCGTCGATATTCTGATAATCTCATATCACCTCTCCTGGCCCGAGCATCGAGCACTCGGGGCAGATATGTCAGCGACTCTCACGCTTCTCATGAAAAACGAAGAGTGCCATCCGTCAATGATGAGGATAGTAATTTGCATCCGTTCTGGCGACCTCGCGGTTTCTGGGATGGCTTCGACGACAGCGATTCTGAGAGTGACGATGATGTCCTGCCCCAGGGTGGGGACACCAGCGATGTTGAGCCTGAACCCCAACCGGAGCCGACGAGTCCTCGCAAGCTAGGCGTCTTAGGTCGCAGACTCACAAACGGATTCAAGGGCTCCGGTGGTTTTCTCATCGGCAATTCCCTCGGCGTAGAAAGATCAGGAACCAACAAGCGCCGCCCACACATCAATCTCCCGTCCCACCGAGCCTCTAAAAGCCCAAAAATCCTCATTCAACCCCCAACTATCCCTCTCCGCCCACGCTCCCCACGCATCGAGAAACGAACCTCCCGCTCCAGCATCCGCAACTCAACCTCTTCCACCTCGCTCCCACGCGCTCGAAGATACAGCACCAGTCCCCGACGGGACGCGTGGCGCAGCGGGAAAACAATCCCTGGTCTTAATATGAGGGGCCAGAAGTTGCAGGTTCAATATATTGGACTTAGCGGTGTCAAGGATCGGTTCCGGGAACGGCGCGCGGAGAAGAGGAGGAATGCTATTCGGAATAGTATCGGGAGTCGGTATTATGTTGAGGGTGGTACGAATGTTGCATGAGGCGGATTTGATGTGTGGTCAGTGAGTTGGTTGGTTATCGAGTAGGAAATGAGCCATGTATTCGTCATCATCACCATATTTTCGGTTATGTTATTTTTTGATTAAAGCGTTGGATGCAAAGCAAGCGAAGCGAAGCGGACGGGTTCCGGCGTTTTGGTTTTATGCGTTGGGGTTTGGGTTGGATTTTGGATCTTGGATATGGCGACGGAGGGTAAGAGTGTGAGGAGCGGAGGGCAGGGGAGGGGGAGGGGAAGTCTTTTGCATTATAGCTTCACGGCTACTATCACTGCCATCATGTCATGTATCTCATGTATGCTCACTCACGTCATGAAATGAAAATGACCTTGAATATTAAATATTTCAATGATATATCACGGATACGACATTCAAACACCATCCACCAAAACTTTGCACAAAACAAACCAAAAGTGATGCAAAACAAGATAGCAATATATCAACTCTTAACTTCTTCTTCCTTAGCCTGAGGTTGGTGTTGCTGTTGCTATTGCTATTGACCAATGACATGCAAGACACCCCGCCGAAACCCGATTCTCAGCTTCTAAATGTCGAGGGTATTGCCCCGAGCGGTGGGCCTCATATTGTATTGGTTCGCTAAAGGTTCTGGTGCCGAGCCGTAAAAACCCATGGAGAAAGTTTAAAGGGTTTTAAAGCTAGTGTGGTAGAGTAGGTACGGTACATAAGCGGTGGAATCGTGTCGACTCGTACTCGACTGCCGTATGAATTAATATATAGGATGGCGGAATTGGTGGAATCGAATCCGGACACGTAGGGCGCGAGGTGAGGTGAGGTGTAGCATGCCTCGTTACTTTTTCTGGACCTGATTCGGTTATACTTACTACTATTCATAAGAGTCGTATCAAGTAGAGTCTTTCGAGTGTGTGCTAAGACTTGGATACTAGGATCTGATGAGATGACGGCCCTGAAGGAGAGTCCGGTCATGAGAAATTTGTAGTCCAATGGGTTGTGAGATGCGTTGTCGGCTCCCTAATTTTGAGCTTGTATCTGGGGGGGCTGGGTTGGGGCCGAGGGGGCAATTGTTTCATTGGCTAACGCGTGCTGAGCCGTGAACATGAGGCCGGGGTCCAATGAGATGGCCTTTTCTTGTTACCGGGAATCATGTGTGAACCTAGCCTTATGAGCTTATGAGGGATTTCGGTCAATGTAGTTCTGTCGTCCAATGGCTTGTGAGATGCGTTGTCGGCTCCCCAATTTCGAGGTCGAAGACCAAGTAAGTACGATGAGAGACTCGATTGGCTAATGCGTGCTGAGCCGTGAACATGAGGCCGGGATCCAATGAGATGACCGCGTTGAGCAGATTCCGGTGAACGTAGTCCTGCGAGCTCATGTGAGGATTCCGGTCAATGTTGTTCTACCATCCAATGAAGAGAGAGCGGGTTCTGACAGAATCAGCCTTGGGTGTGTAGAGGGGCTTGACCGGAATCCTTGGCCACATTCCTTGTAATCGATTAAAATGTGCAAGAGTGAGGCTGCAGACTTGATGTGTTTACCTAATCTACGTTGGCCAATGAGTTGCGAGAGTAATCGCTCACTCCCAAATTTTTCACTTGGTCGGCCGGCCACTCAGTGTGGCCACTTTAAGGCTGAGCCGTGAAAATAATCTTGGTAAAATTTAGGATTTGAGCCCGCCTGATGGCTTTTTGTGAGGCCTGCTATAATTAATGAATCTGAAGGGAACTTGCTAGCTCATGGTCTACCAGCTCGCGTTTGTAATTCGAATCGTCTTGTACATAGGAGAGTAATTAGCTTGTTCGGCCGTGGCTAATTTCTTCACTCGCTTCGTTTGCTAGATATTATCTAGAGCTCAGGCTCACAATATTGTGGTAGACAGGTCGGTGGATCGATTCGTAGTCGAGTGACGTGTGAAAAGACTATGTAGGATAGCAAATTAGAGCAATTCACTGTATATTCCTATGTGCGCGGAGTGTTCGATGAGGTGTAGCATGCCTCCTTCCTGGTTTCCGAGCCTAAGGCGATTATACCTCCATATCACCTAAGTACATTACTATAATATCTTTGAATAAAAATCTGAAGTTGTGGGAATGTGGGTGCTGGATTTAGAGCAGGATATTTAGGCCAGTGGGGTTGGGATTGGGTTAGGTGGGAGTTTAAGCACAGGGTGTGAGGTAGGTAGTAATGTATCGTGGTATATGGATGGGAGTATGCAGCATGGAGTATGGCGTAAAGTGTGCGTTTAAAGAGATGCGGAGGGCTGTATTAATTAGGCTCTTTCTTTGCAATCCAACTTTCTTATTCAATGGCTCAGTATTTCCAGGCCAAAGTGAAGAGTAATTTTGTCAACTTGTAGCGACGACGACGACGACGATGACGAGGAGGAAGAGGAGTTATGAGGCACTGTTGTTAGGCTCTCTCTTTCTCTCTCTCTCGTTTAGGTTTGTCGGTTTACCACATTCTTGGATGTAGCCTGGTGGCTTCTTCAGGCATATTCATAAGGCTGACACTCTACACAATCACCTCTATGTCGTGTTGTCACTCCCCAAAATCTGACTTTGCTAGACTAGTAGTACAAAGGGTGACCAATTGGCCACAAGTTCTGCGATGAAGACGCCAAGCGACGTCGTGCTCGGGGTGGAGTTTTGATCTCATGCATGAGGAATCTTTCTATTATCGACAGCCTGGAACAATTCTCCACATATTACTCTAGTATCTTGAGGGATAGCTTCCTTCAGCAGACCCCGCCCATCTCTTTTCACTCAAAGTAAAATGGATCCTCCCAAAAATTAAATTCTATGTGATTGTTCACCTGTAGCTAAAGTTTTTCAGAACTCTAATCCACAGCGCGTTAGGCTGATTTGCCCCCGATGAAGGGTGAACTCAGCTTGACATTTCTCAATTCTTGAGAGATTTGCTAGACTCATACTTCACTGAAGGAGGCTGAAATAGACCTGCGGTGGTAAGAGAATAGTAATCGAAGAAGTTGGTTACATGAGGATTTGGAATTGATGATATTGTGAGTTGGGCACGTGTGCCCCTTCCTTTGTTCATAGCTTTAGACAATTTACTTCGGTCTTTCACCGTTAGGCTGGAGAACCTGATATAAGGTAGGCAACAGCGGCTGCCGCCAAGTGAGACCTTAGAGCGTAAGACACATAGAGCCTGCATGGTATCCTGTGGGGGCGGGTGAGACGGGTTCAATCGATCTCGCTAAAGGTCTACTCAGGCCAATAAGTTGTAAGATAGATCACTTGCTCACAATTTTCTAGTCTGAAAGGGCTTCAATACTACTACATTTTATGCATGCTGAGCCGTGGAGAAAGCATCGCATAGCCTTATTGGCTAGATAGGTCGAGCAAGGATCTGATGCTGACCCATATCAATTCCCGAAGCTACCACTTGACCGGTATGTTTACAACCTGCTTTGACCAATGACTTGTGAGATACATCACTGACTCACAATTTTTTAGTCCGAACTGGCCTCAATAAGATCCCGCGTTTATGAATGCTAAGCCGTGAAGAAAGCACCGCATGGCCTGTTCGACCGGGATCTGATGCTGACCGAAGTAAATCCCTGATGCCACCATTTGGCCGGCATGTGTACGACCCACTCTGGCCAATAATGTGGAAGATGCATTGTTGGCTCACAATTTTCAGTCCAGGTCGACTGTGTAAGACGGAGCATGAGACGGAGAGTTATTGTGTGCTGAGCCGTGGAGAAATCATTGACATAGCCTTACTGGTTGTTAGGTCAGCCGGATTCTGATGCTGACCGGAATCAATCCCGAAGGGTGGAGACTTGACCGGTATATGTACGACTAAACTTTGACCAATGAATCGTAAGATGGATTTATGGCTCCCAAGTTTTGACACCGCAAAGGCGTAGTCTTTGAAATTTTTTTCATGGGCTGAGCCGGAAAAACCTGCCCCGGGAATTTTTAGTTTGTGAGAGTTGCCTCAATCGATCTGTGGTAGCCCTACTAACTCAGAGGCTCGAAGAGACTTTGCGGCCTCATAAGTCCTTAGCTCTGATGCGATTTTCCGAACTTCTTGTACATTTATGACTATCGACATATTCGACCGACAAATTTTTGTATTCGCCTCGTTTGCTAGATATTATGTGCAGCGAAGGCTGACGATACCTGTCCTTCAGCCTTACTCACTCCACATGTCTTCATTAAATTCTTACCAGCGGGTTGCAAGAAATATTATTTGATCCTTAGACTTGCTCCGTATGATAGATTGATCACTATCAACTAACAGCTTGCTAAAGCGCGAAGGACAATTTCTATTATTTCTTTGGACATAATACGAACAGCTGATGCTGACAGTATCAGCCTTGCGATCACAGACCAGACCAAACTTACGATGGTCCACATTGACCAATGAGCTGTAGAGCGCATTGTCCGCCCCCGAGTTTTCAGTTCGAGAGGTCAAGACCACGGTCGTCTACCAATTGGGAGATCTATCGCGTGCTGGGCCGTGAAATCCTGGACGAATGAGGTATCTAGTTCGTCGATCCCGCGACCCACTGATGAGAAATATTTCTTGCCTACAAAGATATAATTAAAGGCTGCGGATGCTTTATCCTACTTCCTCACGCTCATATTTCTTAGCCGCAAGCAAATGTCGTCGAGAGACTCTGTCACTATAATATCGAAGCGGACAAAATTACAAGAATACATAGCAAGGTAATCATCACAGCGGAGTCGTACCAGCCTGTGTAAGTCCGTGCACCGATAAGCAACTAGTGAAAGGCTGCTAATTCGTGAATCGCAGCCTGGATTTATACGCAATTCGTCATCGAATCCAATAAACGTGCAGGGCAGGGAATATGGAGAGTTTCACACCTTTCGAGTTTAGTCGATCTCGCGTGCGAGGTGGCTAAGATGATTGGTGGAACGTGCAGCGTTGGGGTCTTCGTGCATGCCGACTTCGATTCTCATTCTATCAGTAAACTGTTGTGCGCTATGAAGAGCGCTTGCTTCTAGTGAGAGACTGAGACCGTAGAGAGAAAGTGAGCTATAGGTAGTGGATCCTGGTGCAGTAGGAATCAACACTAGTTTCTAAGATAGAACGGTCATCAGGGGGCAAGGCTGACTTTTACCAGCTTAGCCATGAGAACACCATTGTTAGACAACCCCAAAATCTAGACAGACTGTGGGGGACAAACGTAAGCACGAGGAAATAAGGCAAAGATAAAACGTGATGGCATCAACAAAGGTTGTATGCAATCTAAAGAAGAGCTAGCTATTTACAAACCCCAGAGAGGTATCAACAACGACAACAACCACCCCCAGCTCAGACCAAAGTGAATATTTCAACGCCATACAACTCAGCGGAAATATCATTTAGCCCGAGCCTACGACAAAAACAACATCAATGCATCAAAACAATGTATTTTACGAAGAATGTTTGAACCAAAACCCTTACTCGGCATCCTCCTCGAAGAGGACCTCAATCTCGGGCTCAGCATCGGCCTCAGCCTCAGCTTCTGGCTCAGCCTCAGCATCACGCTCCTTGACTGGTGGGCGGCCGCCTGGGAAACCGCCACCTGGGAAACCACCGCCGGGAGCGCCACCACCTGGGCCGCCTCCACCGAAGCCGCAGTACCTGCAGGAATCTGGGTAGCCTGCCCATGGAGAGTTGGGGATTGGGACTCCACCGTCCTTGGTCCAGAAGTTGACGGCTTGTGGGTTTTGCTTGGCCTTGGGGTTGACACCGACGTCGATGGTGGCGTATAGACCGTCCTCGACCTTAGTTCCGATAAGAGAGATCTTCATGACCGGGTCGTCGCCTCCTTGCTTGCCCATGTTGAAGAGTGCGTCTTGAGCATTCTTGGTCTGGGTTTGCTTGTTGGTGTTGTATGGGGCGGTGGCCTCAACTGTGGCAAGGAAGTTCTGCTCAATGTAGAATTGGCCAACGTGGGAGATTGTGCCGCCTTGGATGGTGTTGTTGGGAAGAAGAGTGGCTCCGTGGTGGATGATGGCTTTCATATACGTTAGTTCTAGGCTCTTGACATGGTATTTGTGGACTCACTGTGGAGATGGTTGGTTCGGCCCACGTAGTGTCCTGGGATGACAGTGATGAAGGTGGCGGTGCCGTTCGCGGCAGTCTTTTGGAGACCACGGAGGGCGTTGGTGGCCACTGCACTCCTGGATCCATCACCGTTGCCCTTGGCTTGCACGCCGGTGTAGACACCCTGTTGCTGTCAGTATGAGTCGTAGCTGTTCCACGAAGGGACTTACTGTAGCATTGCAACCCCAGAGCTCGACATATGCGTCAGTTACGGGTTGGCAAGTGGTAGTGTCAACAACGTTGATGTCCAAGTGGGTAATGGCACCCTTCTCGCCGGTGAGAACATCCGATCGGATCAATTCTCCCTGAACCCCTAAAGAAGTGTTAAATAGAGCTGATTGGATAAAGACAAATGTAACCCACAGTATGGTCCCTCGGTAGCCTCGGGATCAAGTGTGCAAGCAGCTTCTGCGCCATACTCTTCCTCAACTTCCACGGGATCTCGTCGAACAAGCTCGTGCTCCTTGGCGAAGCCGGCGGCGACACGGAGTTCGTGTAGACGGCGTTCACGCCTTTCATGCTGTTCCCTGACCCAACCGCTATCTACAAGATGCCTCTTGCATGACTGAACAGAGCGCCTCTCCGGGTGGTCAAGATGGGCCTGTCTCCTCAAGATGTCCTTGTTGACATTTCCTCCAGGGTGGGCAACGACGCCGGTCGCCAAAAGAATGGCTGAGAAGGCTTGAGAGAAGCGTACCATGGTGACAGACTTCGTTCACAGCGATAGATCAGCAGCAGAAACGACACACAACAGCGACAGTCAAGGCAAAAGGAACATCGTGGCTTATTATATTTCCCCCATAGTTTGCAGTGATGGCGCGTCGGGACTTGTGGCAAGATTACCGACAGCGATCTGGATAGACGGCTCTCGAGGCCTGCCCATTTGCTCGCGAGCGCAAGGTTGTTCAGAATGCTCGAAATGCCCATCTCCAAAAATCACATAGTCGGGGTATTGAGCAGATATTGAGAATTATAATCGCGATGGTGGTGATAGGTCGCGGCAAATGAGGCCAAGAAGCACGTGCCGCACCTTGATTAACGATTGATGGAGTGTCGCGATTCTAAGCATCATGCGGGGGCTCGGCAGCGGGGTGTGTCCCTGCTCGTGGCTGATGCAGACGGTTACACTAGGAAAAGCTTGACTGGGTAAATGGTGAATTGGGCTCCCAGCGCCATAACGAGATATTTGGAAGATTAGCCGGCCCTATGGAGAAGTTGGCTCGGTAGTTGGGGACGACGTGAGGGGAGCCTGTTGGGGGAGGGGAAAACTCTTACAAGATGACGAATGCCATATGAGCGAGAGTCTCTTTCGCCCCAGCATTATTAATGGCCGACGCCTCATGGGGGAGATCGAACCACCACCGATTGCCCCTGAAGTTGAGGTCAGGTTAGCTATGGCTGAAAGGAAAGTAGAGAGACAGAGAGCCGTGATGGTTTGGAACGCTACAGGGTAAACGTGAGAACGTCGGTTTTAGTTGCCCGCGTGTGAGATCCCTGTCTCGGGCGATTCCATACATATAGAATGTACCTTCTGACGATCTCATCATTGTACGTGTCGATCATCTGCGGCTGGGCTGATTGGTGAACTCCAAGTACTGGATATTGATGCTGTTTGTGTAGCCAACGTTGAGGAGAACAGTGTCCTGGATTGGGGAAAATACAGGACTCCAGCTCGAACTGATGCCAGCAGTGGAAGTCGGTATTGGGTAGCTTCCCCACAGTCCCGAGAATCGAAGCCGAATGCGAGATTGAGATTGTGTGAAACGTATTTACACGTGCGGTTAGATCGGCCAGTGGCCACTATACATACACGCAGGAAAATTGCCATGCACGGCTATTTAAAGTAAGCGGATTTCGGTATTGGGTTAGCGCCCATGCAATTCTAGCGGTCCCAGATTAAACGTTTGGGATAAGGATGGCTTCGAGGCTGTTTGCCTCTTCCTCTTGGTTCTGCAAAATAGAATACTCGCCTCAGTCAAGAAAAGTTGAGGTTGATCGTTGGGGTGTTCGTGGCTCAAGGGATGCAGTCAAGCCCCAGATTCTGGTCGGTCTATATTTTGTACGACAATCTTCACCCGGTCCGATTAAATAGAGGACCTCTTTTAGTAGGTGCTGCCCATCCAAAGACCGGATAGCGGATCGATGGTCTAGAAGTCATTCGGATATCTTTTAAGTCCCTTCGGAGGTCGGACATCATCAAATGCATGCATTGATTCCCAAGGCTGTGCCGGCGAATCCGGTGAGTTATGATAAGCTGGGTAAACATCGCAGGCTTATTGGACATTTCGCGGCATGTTAATGTTGAGTCTTGTCTTTTCTAGAGGGGCAGTGATCATCTTGAAATGTTCATGACTAAATTCAACTGCCCAATTTCAACATTCCACATTCGCAAATCAGATCTGATCTCGAGCATCCAGAAGATCGACTTTACCTCACGGCATTTGTGGTCGTGTGACTTAATTTCTTGGCCTGGATTGGTAGTGATGGCATCGAAATTCCTCGATGAGGGAGGTCGCACGCCATCATATAGGTTCATCAGAAAGCAGTCTTGTCCGGGACCGAAAAATTCCTACTCGCCCCCCGCACCAAGAAAAGGGGGAGACGAATGCTTGGTCTCGTGTTTTCGTGTATTATTTATAAAGGAATTGTGAAATGTCAGTGAACGGCTCGTCGCACAATCTAGTATTGACCTTTATCATGTGACAACTAGACGGAAAGAAGAGTAAGTGAGTTGATGATTATGATAAATATTTTGACGAACAACGGAAAAAAGATCTGAAGCTGAGTAAATCGTCTCTTTTAAGTATCTCAAGTTCGTTGTCTTGATGCAAATTCACGAAATATCATTCACTAGCTCTGTTGCTGTTTCGCGCCCTACTTTACGGTGACTAGCTATGTATGTTTGCCCCTTCTTCAAGGCAGCGTAGTGCCCTCACATATTAACAGTCACCCGAAACAGCGAAACGAGTCGCAAGGGTTTTCTGAAGGCCAACTAGTCTCATTGTGCCTAACCCGACGCCCCAAACCCAGAAGATTTGACCGTTCCATTTCGATTTAACTTTCGCAACGCAATCCAATGTGGCGATACGGTGCACTGGTACAAAGAAGCCGCCAGAGTGACAATTCATCTGGCGCGCTGAGCTGACAGGACCGTCCTGGGCCTCCCTACCCAACAATGAAATTTCTGTACTGGTAGCTCATGCAACAAAGACTTTGACCAGAGTGGGTTGACGGCCAAATATATAAAGTGCATGTTGGGACGCACATGTCTTGAGGAAAATCGCGCGGAAGCCAATAGTTATCAAGCTATCAAGTCTTGAAGGTAGCGGGAGAAGTGGGATTCGCAAAGTCAGCCTTTGTCCACTTGGAGAAAAAGAGGGCAGACCGATAGGCGTCAACGTATAAGACCGCAATCTAGGCGATACCTATGATCGTTTTGTGAAGATATGGTTTTTGCACATGTTACCCCCGAAGTTCAACTGTAGTGATTGAGGTACATGGTTTTTTATTCGGCATACTTTTTGGCATCTTGATGCCATTGCACAGAAACAAGTCCTCACCACGAGAAGGTATCAAAAGAAGTTCCCTGATATCGTCTAGTACTCATGCATTTGGATAGCTCAATACCACAACCAAACTAAATTTTCAAACAGAACCTTCCTCCTCTCCACCACCACCGCTACCAACATCAACATCAACATCACTAACAAGCACCCTCAACACAAACCCAAGCCTAGACCCCCAAAACCCAACCGGCTTCTCATACCCCCTAACATTCCTCCAGCCCCTACGTCTCCAATGCTCCCCATTAACCTCATCAGCAGTCTGAATCCAAAGCCTCAACCTACCCACACCTCTCACCTCCTCCAACCCCAACAATTCCTCCTGCAAAGCTGCAATACACCTCGTCCCCAACCCAGCCCCCATAAACCCCTCCTTAACAACCACTGTCTTAATCTCCCAAGACCCAATCTCCTCCCCATCCTCCTTCCCACCTTCCATATCCCCATCCCAAGGCGCCGCACACGCACATCCTACAATCTCTTCTTCTGAAAACGCGACAGCAAACATGCCCCTCTGCCCAAGCGTGTCGTAAATCTCATCAACGTGGTCGAATCGGTTGTGCGATGTATCCCATCGCGCTGCGTTTTCTGGTGTCATGTATTTGAAACCTTGATTGATGAAGGTGGTCAATTTTTTTGCGAGGGAGGGGTTGGAACGAAGGGATCGGGTGTCGTAGAGGGTTATTGGGATTGCGCTGGTGGGTTGGGGTTGGGGTGGTGTTGATGTCATTTGGAGAGTCGTCTTGAATGGCCTAGGGTACGGATTGTTGTTGGGTTCTTCGCGTACGTGCTGTCTGGGACCGTATTTTGAAATCGTCTATGTAACTGTGATCGAACGTGCAATAAAACCAATGGCGCGGCATCACTTTATAATTTCAAAAGCTCGTATTCCATGTACTTTGCCCTTCTCTTGTACGATGCATGTGGGCAAGACCCTGTGTCTGATGTGGCTTKCTCCCCAGGAATATCCCACGCAGCTGATTGGGCTGMCCCCGCCATGACACCCTTTAGGGCGTTCGTATGGCATACGACGTAACTCATGATTTCTAATATCAATTCGTGAGCCCTGAGCTCTTCTTCTGTCTTCTTTCGTCCGTTGGGCTTTAACAGTAAAGCGCAATGATGTGGAGGGACTGTGCGTGCTTGTCATTAGTCACCCAGCCAACAATATTCTTGTACTATTTTAAACCCATTAATGTCAATCCCTACGTAGCGAGACGCACAGTGTAGCGAGACACTTTTAACAAAAAGTTGTCTTAAGTCGTTCCTCTGCAGATGTACCGAGCTTTAAGTAATTTGCAGCTATTCTAATCTAACTGTAAGATCCTACTCTCTTATAAAGTCTCTCTTCGTAGTTGTCGTGCTAGTTGACGATTCGTTAATGCCGTTCATCACGTTCTTAGCAATAACCCCCCTGTTTTCGCGCGATAGATAGGACTTTCCTTAATTTCGGATATCTAAGACGAAAGCTTAATCACAAGAGAAAATTTTCCGTACGTTTAGGTTCAATTTGACTAGATAAAGATAGTTTCCGACAGTTCCTCCGTTGACTGATTAGCTATTTGAATTCTCCAACGTTTTAGCGCGCCGTATGTTTGCTTACATAATTATGGTATTAACAGGTATTGTTCCTGCTCAGCCGTCTAGTTGTGGCGTCATGCACGCTGCCCGCTGGCTAACACCTCCCCGCCTCCCCAACAAACTAACTTATCTTTTATATATTCGCCATCTCGCAAGGTCCTGGCAGGAGCGGTTCGACCGTCCTCCCTGCAAGTGTGCTGTTGGCACATCTATGTCTTCGCCACATGGCGGACTTAGCCAGAGCGGTACTCTACGATACATCCTGCTCCGACCAGCCTTGTCGCCGTCGGCATCTATTAATACTATCGACATCTGCTTAGCCAACACTAGTCATGATTATCGAGCAATTTGATACATTAATAATAATGGTTCTAGTATAGCTAGTGAGATGCCTACATATTTAGAGACCAATTCAGCTCCTGCCTTAGTGCTGGCAGAATGCGCTTCAAGAGTCTTTCTCTGCACCAACAATTCCGCGCGCGATAGATTGACTTCGTCCCGTTCTACATCTAGGGCGGCAAGTCTGCTTCGAAGTGTATGATCGTAATCGACGAATTGGGCCCAGCTTAAGAACGACTTCTATTCCTTTACTTAGACTACTATTTCGCTTTCGAACAAGACAGCGGCAATGTTCTTGCTCTCTAGGCTTCTAGCACCTTCGTAAACACTAACTTGCAAGTAAGGCTTCTATCTTAGACATCTACTTTAAAATAGACACGCTAGATTAGCGTCACCATTATGCTTTGCTAAGACCAGCGTCTCCCTACGGCTGTTCAGTAGTTAACTATCGTAAATTACGGCTTCTATAACTTGAAAACGTCTACTGAAATAACAATCTCTCCAGTAAAAGAGTCTCAATGTCAACTGGCTTCTCAAGGCTCGCAATCACCGCGGCCAGCTTGGAATACCGTTGACTTGACCGCCCGAAAACCGCCTCGACACCCTCCAATGCCCGCTTGTTCATTTCCAGGGCTCGCTCCGAAGATCCCATAGATGCATAGAGTTGGCCGATATTCTCAAGAGTATCCAGGGCAGGAATGTAGGTCTTGGCTTGCAAAACGCCCAGTGACTTCTCAAATCCTTGCAGAGCCTGTTGGTATCTCTGATCCGCCTCTTTGAGCTTTCCTTGCTTCGCAGCAAGACGACCTAGATTGCTGACTATCTTCAGCGCAAATAGATGCCCGGGACCTAGGGCCTTTTCGTACCCTTGCAGCGCACGCTCAAACATCTTTCCAGCCTCAGTGAGCCTACCTTGCTCCATGCGTAGTTCGCTGAGGCTATTGACAACCTGAAGCGTCGAGGTATGCTCGGAGTGAAATGCTCTCTCAAACCCATTCATAGCTCGTTGATACATTTGCTCAGCCTTCTCAATATTGCCTTTCCTTTTAGATAAATTGCCTAACTTGTGAATTGTTCCGAGTGTTGACGTGTGGTCCGAACCCACTGCCTTCTCACGACCTCGCAGTGCTCGATTGTGCATCTGCTCTGCTATCTCTAGCTTGCCCTGGTCCTGGTAGACCTCACCTAGATTGCTGACTGTCCTGAGTGTCTCAGTGTGCTCTAGTCCAAGTACCTTCTCCTTGCCTCGAAGCGCTTGATTATACATCTGCTCTGCTACATCTAGCTTACCCTGGTCCTGGTAAACTAGACCTAGATTATTGACTGTCCTAAGTGTCTCAATGTGCTCTAGTCCAAGTACCTTCTCCTAGCCTTAAAGCGCCCGATTGTACATCTGCTCTGCTACATCTAGCTTACCCTGGTCCCAGTAGACTAGACCTAGATTGTTGACTGTCCTGAGTGTCTCAGTGTGCTCTAGTCTAAGTACCTTCTCCTGGCCTCGAAGCGCCCGATTATACATCTGCTCTGCTACATCTAGCTTACCCTGGTCCCAGTAGACTAGACCTAGATTGTTGACTGTCCTGAGTGTCTCGATGTGCTCTAGTCCAAGTACCTTCTCCTGGCCTCGAAGCGCTCGATTGTACATCTGCTCTGCTGCATCTAGCTTGCCCTGGCCCCGGCAGACTATACCTAGATTGTTGACTGTCCTGAGTGTCTCGATG